>CAUYRH010064433.1:0-23133 GCA_963574655.1 Perodicticus potto
AAGACCTACTAATGGCAAATAAGTCCATGAAACTATTCTTAACATTCTTCAGGAGAGAAATGCAAATTAAGAGTGAGTATAAATTATAGCACAAGAATACAGGGAAAAGGGAAAGGGAGGGGAGGGGAGGAGGGAGGATGGTGGAGGGAGGGCAATTGGTGGGAAAACAAAACAAAACAAACAACAACAACAACAACAAAAAAACAAAACAAAAACCAGACAAACACTACTTGCTGGATGGGCTTGACAGTAGAGTGGAGGTGAAAGAGTACAGGGTTGGTGGACTTGAGTAAAGATCTGTAAGCTTTATCCCACCCGGAAAACTAAGAAAATAGACTAACTAAATTGAAAAGCATCAGACATCTGTAGTACAATATCACAAGAGCTAACACTTGTGTCACTGGATTTCCAGGAGAGGGGAGAGAATGGGAGAATGAGAAAAAGTATTTGAAGAAATAATTACTGAAACTTTCCAAATTTGGCCAAAAAAAAAAAAAAAAAACCAAAACCAAAAAAACCCAGTACCGCAAGCTGAAGAAGCTAAACAAATCCCAAATAGGATAAACTAAAAAAAAAAAAAATCCCTCACCAAGAGACATTATAATTAATCTTTTGAAAACTGAAGAGAAATAATGTTGAGAGTAGCCAGAGAGAAGTGGGTTGTTCCCTGTGGGGTATAACACTGGATGACAGCAGATTTCTCTTCTGAAACTATGGAGGTCAGAGGGAAATGACATAGCATGGATTAAACACTGAGAAAAAAGAACTGCCAGACCAGAATTCTGTATCCAGTAAAAAAATTCTTCAGAAGTCAAGGGGAGATTAAGACATTCATAGATGAAGAAAACCTAAGACAATTTGTGGCCAGGAAGTCTGTCCTTAACGAATCACAAGTGGGAATTCTCCAAACAGAACGGAAATGGAAATAAAGGAGCTGTGGAACTTTGGAAGGGAAAGAAGATCACAAGGGGTAAAAGCAAAGGTAAACACATTACTCTGAAGAGTTTCTTAAATCCTCCTTGATTACTGAAGCCCAAATTATAACACCATGTGATGTGGTGCTCAGCATATGTAGAAATAGCACAGTTCTATTTAAAGGGACAGTGTGGGAGACAGGTTTCAACACTCAAAGTAGTAAAATGGTGATACTATAGACAGTGAAGAATGATGTATGTAATAATAATACCACACAAAAAATAATAAAACTATAAAAACATGTGCTATACTGAAAGCACTATAAGTCAGTCAAGAATCACTCCTAAAAATTGTTCAAGTAGTCCCCAAATGATCTAAATACAATAATTAAAAGTCAGAGGTTGGCAGAGGAGATTTAAAAAGAAATAAAACAACACTATCCAACAAGTCCATCTATAGGAAACTCACCTCAAATATAATGACATAGGTAGGCTGAAAGTAAAGAATGCCAGTGCCTTGCTAAGCTAAACACATGCTTATTATACTGTATATATCCCAGGAATTGCATTCTTGAGAATTTATCCTAGAGGAAAAAATTATGTTCAAATAAAAACCTGTATGTGAACATTCATAGCAGCTTTTTCTGTAGCAGCAGAAACTAGAAACAACTCCAATGCCATTCAGCAGGTGAATGGTTAAGCAAAGCACAATTCTTCCCCACTGTGCAGTATGACTTGGCAATAAAAAGGCAGAAACTATTGGCCCACAGGGAAACTCGGATGGACCACAAAGGCTTGTCTTGTGTAGTAAAGGTCAGTCCCTGAAGGCCCTGGTGTGAGATCCTTCATGCCTGGGATTTGGGGAGGCTGGGGCACAGGCTGGGGGCCTTCAGGGTTGGGGGCCAGGATGGAGGTGGCTGAGGCTGCGGCTGGGTAGCACTGAGCCCCATGTCTTGGCTGTGCTGGTGGCCACTGCCAAGGCTCAGGTTGTAAAAGTGCACACACAGACCTGGGTACTTGTGAAAACGGTGAATTTTAAAACCAGTGGGTGGGTTGTACTGATATTGATTTCCTACCTATGACGATGTTCTATAGCAATACAAGATGTTTTTACTGGGAGAAACTGGGGAAGGGCATTTTCCAGAATCTCTCTGTACTATTTTTTTTTAATAATTTCATGTGATTCTGTAAGTATCTCAATATAAAACATTAAAAAAGTATAAGAAAAGGAAATTTTTATAGGTAAAATATCTGAAAGCCTCTAAGTAATGAACCAGGCTTCAGCCATCTCTGTATTTCTCTTCCAGCTCCCCATGTGAGTCCCCCCCAGCAGATGATCCCCTGGGCTGCACTGGGGCTTGGCGGGTACCATGTCATCATCTGCCCAGGTCCTAGCAGACCAGAGCTGCCGTGTTGCTGTCTGTCTTCTTCCAGGGCGGGATGGAGGTTAGAGACCCTCCATGACTGGGAACGTGTCTGAGTTCTTCATGCATCCCAAAGTGAAATGCCAACGTGGAGCCAGTCTCTTTCCGGTCGTTGGTGCTTTAACAAAGTCTCTGACACTGGCCAAGGCCCTAGCACCAGTGCAGAGCTCATGTTGAGGACTGGGACGACTGGCACGAGTGTTGCTAACAGCACAATATCTCTGGAGGAGTCAGCAATCAATTGTTCTATTACAACCTTACAACCTTAAATTTTTAAAATCTTGGCAGAGAAAGTGATGAAACAGCTTTGCAATGCAAAAACCATGGAGAGTTTTATTTACTAGCTTTGAAATAGGTACAGTTTGATTTTAAAGTCTCGATCAGCTTATGAGGCAGAATGCCATTGTGACACTTTTACTGTGCTAAAGATCAGAAACCTTGGGATCTGGCTTTGGTCAGTTGCCATCTGGGCCCCAGTGGTGGGCACTCACCTCTCTGGGCCAGGAAAGGGTCATCGTGCCCAGCTCTCCAGCTTTCTAGCTCTCCAGGTTCTTCTACTAAAGCGGCCTGTGCTTCCATGAATCCTCGTGTGTTTTCTCAAAGAATTTGCTGCTCTTATGAGCTCTGTTCTTTACGAAGGGCATCCTTGGCCTACAGGAACTTGGAATTCCCAGTAATCACTGGTTCCATGCAAATAAAATTCACAGAACCAGGTTCAATTATTTTTGGCAAGAGCTGGTTATCAGCATCATATTTTTGTGTATGGTGAGACCAGCCCTGGGATGCCTTTTATATCGTGACGTTTCTACAGTGTCTGCCTTTGAAGACTTTGTCTTCCTTCTCAGTGCTCAGAATTGAAAATGTGTGTTGTTTATAAGACACTTTAATCAACTCGCTTGGAATCTGACCTTCCTCAGGCACCGTGGTGTAGGCCCTACACCCATTTCCCCACATCCCTGGGACTGGACAAAATACAAGTTTGAGCTCATTTATGGTGTTTACTTTGAAGAGTTAAACTGTCAAACGACCCTAAATAACCCATATATTGAATATTCCCAGCAGAGAGTTCCTCAGGGACCTCCACTGGCTCCCCTGACCCCCTACAACCTGCTGGGCTCCTGTGCTTGGGGGAGGTGGGTCACACTCAGGGTCCCTAGGGCATGAGCCGCATCTTGCAAAAGTCCAGGAGATGCTTTCCCATCAACCTGCCTTCCTGCTGAGTCTCCTCTGATTTACCGAGCTTTGAAGTCTTCCTTTCCTCCTTCTTGGGGGCCCTGGTCCCGAGGTGGCTGCCCATTCATCCCCACTACTCTCCTGAGGGAAGTTACAACACCAGGACCCTCTTGCTCCGGCTGCTGTCCTTCCCTGCTCCTTCCAGCTTTGCCTGGGCTTCAGATCTTGGCCCCCTGGGTCCTCTGAGGTCTGAAGTCTCCAGCCTGCCCCAGCCTCCAGCACTCATGGCTGGCTTTCGGGGAGTGAGCTTGGGCAGTGGGATAGCAGGTGGCCTGCCCTCGGGTAGGACGTCAGGAATTCAGAATCTCACCCACTGACACTGGTCTCGGAGATTGGATGCACCCCTCAGAGTTTGGGCTCCTTGCAAAGTCCTTCTGCTTTGACACTTTGTTAGATTTTGTTCCTCTCTCCCAACTCACCATTCAGGTGACTAAATACCTTTCAAAAACAAACACTGATTTTCTCTTGATTGAGCTTTAATTTGCTCTATTGTTTTACCATTCAGTTCTGGTAGTTTATAAGAAATATCAAAAAGTTTCCCCACTGTTCGTGAACATTCCTAATTATGTTACAGACAAATTCACTTGCCATGGCATTTATGACGCCGTTTTGGAAAGTTGGAGAATACTTCTATCTTCTCGTCAGGTTGTGTGAAGACTTTGTCAAGCCTTCCATAAGCCCTGTGTGCGTCCAGATGGCTGAGCTCCTGTCCTGTCTGTTGTGGTCGCCAGTCCTGGGACTGGCATGTTTATGATCCATGTAGAGTTGTGATATTATTTCTTCCACGTGGGTGTTGCTTATTTGGATTTAGTAGTGAATTTAGGGAAGTAACCTGCATTCTATCTCATGTTGTATTACGTAGTTCCTCAGGCAGTCACACACACACTTTTTCCACTGTGGAATACAGGCGGTGGGTGTGAACAGGAGACTGTGTGTGTGCAGGACCCAGGGAACCTAGATGAGCCTTTGCAAGGGTTGGCCAGGAGGTGTGGCGTGGCCGGGATGGCTCCTGCAACTTGGCCAGTGTCTTTTAACTAATTTCTGAACAGCACCCAAGCATGTCACCTTGGTGGTCACTTAGCCATTTCCAACAGGGAAGCAAAAGCTGATATTGTGTGTCTGAGCAAAGACCAAGTGTCTTGAATTGGGCTTTCCCTATAAAAATAACTCTGCAAGCACGATTTTTAAGTTCCCACACTAAAAATATTCAGGAGACACAATTTACAAAAAAATCTCTTTCACTGCTCAAAAGCACTTTTTTTTTTTGTAATTTATACTAAGCCCTTTAGAATGTCATATTGGTCTTTTATTAGTAACCTTGACAATATGATTAGACTCCAAAAAATGTCTACTTGTTAGTGAATGGCTTTCATTCTCTACACTTTAAAGAGGCTGCTCAGCTATGACCAAAGCATGCTTCAGTTTTTAATTTTTTTGCAAGGAAAGAAGCCCAGAAGATGATAAAATATATGGTTAGAACATCCATTTGATTACACATATCTGGAAACAGTTAAATAAATGTGATTGTGTTGAGAATTTATTTTAACAAACTATTTAGATGCTATAATTTGGGCAAAACTTTAACTTTCACTTTCTGAATTAGAGTTAACTTTAAGTTTTAATTATAAAGACTATTTTGTTAAAATATAGGGAAAACATAATTTTTAGAAACATTTATTTTTCTAGTTACAAAGCCTTTGTCTTTTTAAATGTTATTTCCTCTTTATTCTGTGTCAGATCCTATTTATATTTTGCAGAGATGTTGCCACAAATAGTGTAAAGATAAGTGGCTAAAGTTAAAATGAGACGCATTTTTACTTATTTTTGTTAAAAAAAGATCATGAAATCACTAGCTACATTAATCGAAATGCATTTTGATAACATTGATCAAGCCTAAGGGGCAAAAAGGAAAAAGAAAAAGAAAAAAAAGAAAAGAAATAGAAAAGCAAGCAAGCAAGAAAAAACCAAACCAAACAAACAAACAGAGTAAAGCAAGTCCCCCAAACAGTACCACAGAAAACTGGAATCGCAGCCCCCAACTTTAACCTTCCTGGAGAGATCTTGTTGTGCTTTTAAAAAGTGCCTAATATTGCTCCCCAGTCTGTTCACTGCCCATATGTTATGTAAATGCTGGTGTTCTTGTTCACGGTAATTTAGATGAGCCGCAGCAGACATATAATGCTTCCTCTTTTAATAGGTGCAAAGTGAGTTATTGTCACAAAGCAGATATGAAAAAAGGATGTGAAAGAGAATCTTGCCTAATCTTTGTAATGCGGGTTTGCGAGGGCGCTAACATGGTCACCTGAATTATGCATGCCTATTGTGCTCAAATATCATAAATCGGGGCATGAATACCCTCCAAATCATTTTCAGTGCGTGAACATTTATATACAGAGCTCTTGAGCACTGCAAAGACAATTAGTCATATTTGTATGCCGGAATTAATTGAGAGTGAGATGCGGGAGGCAGAAGGAGAGAACAAAGAATGCTTTTTGTCAGTTCTTCCAACTGACAGGGATAATTAGATATATGAAATTGAAATTCCTCAGCAGGGGGTTTCTGTTGACAATGAATTTTCTTTTGATTCCATTCTGTTATTCTTTTATGCTGTCATCTGTGGCAATTTGTTATTCAGCTTGAAGCTTAAAAAAGCAAAGCATTCCGCTTTTATGAGTAGATGATGTCAGTTTGTACACTGCTGGGAAATAGATATTAAATGTAATCTTTAAACTAAAAAAAAAAAAGAAAAGAAAAGAAATAAAATACAATCAGTTAAAGAGACAGTGTGCTGTTTACGCAGCCTGCAGAGGAGAAACTTCACCAGAAACATCAGAACTTGTTCCTGGTATTTGAAGTTGTTCAAGCCCCATTAATTCGGTGCCTTGACTGTGGCTCCGCTGTTCTTCGGAGAGGACGCGGTTTAGTGTTGGGAAGCTCAGGTGTGCAGCACCCACGGCACCCAGCGAGAGCGGTGGCAGAATCCTGCCACGATCTCGCTTAGTCTCAGCTTCATTTATCGGAAGCATTATTCACCAGGATAGCTCTCATCTTACTGCCACCCGGATCACAGGCTGCCAGCGTGGTGCGTCCTTCAGGAAGGAATCTGAAGAGAACCTTAGACCAACCTCCCCAAGTGTGATCTGCCTGTATTATTCACCCAGGCTGACTGGTGAACTTGACTGAGAGTATTTTATACTTTAGACGTTTAGCCTGCAGCTCACGTGGGGTGCTCCCTCCTGCAGAAGGAGCGTGCCGTAGTGTGGCACAGACCTGGCACGTGTCTCTCCTCCAACCCCAACTACTTTTGTGGACTGTGGGCAGGATTGTCACTTCCTTGATCCTTTCTTCTGTCATCTGTAGAGGTGATGTGAGGAGCTAGCTCGCTGCTCCCTGTGAGGAAGGATCCAGCTCAGTGCCTGCTGTGTGGTGGGCACATCTTGAAAGATTCCTGCTGCCCTCCTTCAACTGATTTTTCCATGTGTGGGTCCCACCTACTCTCTCCTTTCAAGCAGGCACACCGAGGCCCCATTACCAAAGGCACGTGATCACCCCTGGCAGGAGAGCAGTGTGGAGACACAGGTGGCCCTGTGGTGCTCAGACTCTGCCACGTGGCTCTCAACTCCGTGAGCTGCCCGTGCCACCACCCCTCTTTCCCCAGTATGCTTCGTTTAAATACCATCTCCTGGACCAGAACACTTAGGGCAGGGCATAGGAGTCTGGGTTGCATCAGCCGTCCTGGTGGCTCTTTTGTATGCTAAGGTGTGAGGATCACTCCCTTAGGCTGGGTGCTCTTGGAGGGTGCCTGGGTTCACGAGTGTGTCCCTGCTTCTCTGCCAGTGCCCTGCCACACAGAGGCAGATCTGCTCTCTGCTTCTGCTTCATTAGCTGAAATGTTCACGCCGCTGGTAAGGCTGGTGGCTCTGTGGGCTCAGAAGCTGCAGAGGAACATGCCTCCAGAATGGCTGCTCCTTCTGGACTCAAAGCCATTGCTGCAGGTGACAAGATTGACGGTCAAGGCCAATCCTGACAACCACACAAGTGCAAGGATGAGTCAGAACACGGTGATGAGAATGGCGCAGGCGGTGTGCAGAGTGCAGAGTGCAGGGTGGGGTGGGGGGCTGCAGAGCGCCGGGAGACGTGCAGCGTGCAGGGCGGGGTGCAGAGTGTGGGGTTGCGGGGCCTGCAGAGTACAGGGCATCGTGCAGAGCGTGGGTCCTATCTTAGGGGTGATCATGGTGTCAGCAGTGTTTGGATATAATTTTCTGCTTTCTTCTAGAAACACAAGATAAATGATTTCCCTGTTTGCTCACTCCTTTTCTTCCTGTTTTGCTTTTCCCCTTCTTGTCTGCCTGCAGTTTTCTGTGAAATATCCTTTGCATTCCTCATCTTTAACGTTCCTCTGCCTCTGCCTCTTCATTTCATCCATCCCCAGTGCTCTCAGAGTTTGCAAGGTTTGTTCCTTCAAAATGAAAGTTCCTTAGTCAAAATCAGTATCCCGGTGACTGAATTAAAAGCAACCACAACACAAAAATCTAATTTTTGTCAAAAACAAAAATCTTAGGAGTTGTTAGCCAACAGTGTGTTCCAACTTACCGCTGTGCATGTAAATATGCCATGTAGAGCCTCGCTGAATGGGACAATTCTGCACTCAAAGGGCCTTATTTAACTAAGGAATCATTTTATGCAAATGTAAGGAGAGGAGGCCAAGAAAAGGGAAAGGTCACCCATTGACATGAGAAGCCGTGAAGGCGGGAGCCCGAGGCTGAAGACAGACCCATCAGGTCAAGCTCTGGGGAAGGAGTCCATGAATTCAAACCAAAACAAAAGCCATAATTTTGTTTAGGACTGAATTAAATGAGATCAAATCTCTCTAAAGTCCCTAATCAAAATCTTTTGACTTTCTTTAGAGAAGAGTTGATGTTTTGTGTTGTTTTTTAGCCTCAAAGCTGGAGCTTCAGAGAGTTGAGCAGGTGAAGGGCTCAGGCTGGAGACAGTGTTTTACTTTCTAGATGGTTGTTGTCAGAATGTGGGACTTTATCCACCATCATCCCCAAGAGGCTGAAAACCTGTCCGCTGTGGGCGCCAGTCAGGACCACGTGTCAGAGTTGCTAGGGGAATGTCTGTGGTCCCTCCAACCATTTGACAAGCATTAGCCCTGACCCTCCTGTGTGCCAGGTGACGTAATAGACTCAGAGCAAGCCGGCCAGTCTGCCCAGGGTGAGTCCAAAGAAGCACCCCAAGAACTTCATGGTGAAGTTCATAGCTTCATAGGTTCAGGGTGACGCTTACCTCCTATCCAAGGAGGTCATCAAAGCTTGCTTGGATCTGAGATAATTAGCCATGTTTGGACTATAAAGTAATTATTACTTGTTCAACAACTGTCAGAATTGGAATGCTTTTGACCTCGTGTGTGAACGTAGGTACCTGGGTTGAGGACACCATCTGGGACGAGGTGCACTGACCCTGGGTTGGCTGATCTGCTAAGCGACGAATTAATGATAGTGTTTCATAAATCATGAAGGACAGTTTTGTAAATGTCTCTCTACATTAAAACAGGACACATTTTCTTTGAATTTTATCAGGAATAGACACTTTGAGGAATTTCCTGGCAGCACAGCTCATGAGTGTAACAGGGATTGCTAAATGAGCACTCAGGTCAGCATGCTGGACACGGCCTGAGGCGCAGGGGACTCACAAGGGGGGAGGCCTGTCCCCACTGGACTCTCTGATAGACAAGGGGCGAGGCTGGCCAGGGACAGCTGGCACTCACTGAGCAGAGGGCTTGCCCGGAGTGACACTGGGGGGCAGAGGGGAGCATCGGGGCACCTGGAGGTGGCAGGGCTCTTCTTGGAGACCCTGATACCTGGGGTTAGCGGGTGGGTGGGAAGGGGATGTCACAGAGCTCTAACACGGTGACAAAACCCACAGAGCGGGCGAGGACATCGGTGGTCATGTGGCTTGTGGGCGGGAGCAGGGTGGGGCCTGTAGCCATGGGGAAGTCATGGTCCAGGGAGCTAACAGGACCTGGTGGCTCTCCCACAGCAGGAGGAGGCAGGGGCTGGAGCGAGGTGGCCACGCCCGGCTGGGCGGTGTGGTGCTGTGCAGACTCAGTGCTGGTGCCCTTGTTAGCGCCTGAGATTATTCATAGATTACTTTGTGCTGTGACAGACGGCTGGGACGCATGGCCGCATCCTCACTGTCCAAGTTTTGTACTTGGCTCGATTTCAGGCAGCTTGTGGGGTTTTAAGCCGAGCCTGCCTGATCTCCCCACAGAGGGACAGCATAACCCTGGAGAAGGGCGGGGGTAAGAGGGGACGGAACAACTCTGAATCTGGGTTTCCATGGGGCATCCAGGTGGGGACCCCAGGATGGGGAGACGCAGGCAACCTTCTGCATCTGCTGGGAACATGTGTCTCAGAGTTCATGGGCAGGCCTCGGCCCTGGCCTTGTGTTTGTAACAGGGTCTGGGAAGCTGGAAAGAATTGGGTTCCAATTTTATAGCAAGAAAATATAAAATTGCACCAAATGAAATTCTGGCATTTAGTTTAAAAGTCATCTGTAACTAGATAAACTTGTCATCTGATGAAGCTCCCACTCACCATTCAGTTGATCACTTCGGGATCAGATATGATTTATCTTTGGAATTGGACTTTCCTCAGAGGTAGAATAATTTGAGGAAACTAACTTATAACTCTTTTCTGTTGTTTAAACAAATAATTACCCATCCCTGGACCCTCTCTCAACAACCCAGAATGAAAACTGCATCCAGTTTAGCCACACTCACTGGAAGTCGGGCCTCTGCGGCTGTGTCCTGCTGGCGAGTTACTGCTGGTCAGTCAGCACTGTGACTGGGCGGCCGTTCGCTGGGTAATGCCCCCAAGAACAAGCCTATGGTTCAGCCGTGCTCCTCTCTCCTTGTGACCTGTGGAAGTGACGCTGCTGGTCCCTTGTCCAGTGCTGTCGAAGGCTTGCCCTGGGCATGTGGGAAATGACCACATGGTCTGCTGCAGGAGGCCGTGGGCTGGGCCCACAGAGGCTCTGTGGTCTGCCCCTGACTCGAGCACGCATTTGCCAGTACTGTGGCCCAGGAAGACCTGTCTTCCTGGAGCTCCTTGCTCCACTGTCCTTTCAAGGCCCCTTTTCTCTACCCATCGATCAGTTGATCTATCGTGTCTACCTTATCTAATCATCAGAGACCTCTTGGTGTTTCCTTTCTTGGACACACTTCAATGTTGTGTGCACACGCTCTAGGCCTGCTCTGCGGGGAGGTGAAGGGAGCAGGTGGTGACACAGAATGTGTGGCTCAGAGTTTGTGGGCTCAGACCCTGGGTCTTGGTTCAGTCTCAGCTCTGTAGGTGTAAAACGGGGCAGTGACACCCCTTTAGCGGCCAATATGTACAGGACTGAGATTGATGGGGCCACTTAAGTGTAAAACTAGAAAATAGTATGAAGTCTTAAATCATGCTTTATATTAAAATAAGTTCCAGAGAGGCAACAAGATTGAGAGTAAAAAATGGGGACATGAAAGCATGTGAAGAAACTATGAAACAATATTTAAAATACATTCTTCAATTTGGAAGACATTAAATTATAGCACAAAAATTGGGAAACTAATTGGTAAATTCAGCTGTTTAACTTATTCTTTGCTTAGCCTAAAGATACATGACAAATTGGAAAGAATGTTGATGATTTGTATCGTGAGGAAAAGTAATTTCCTTAATATATAAAGAGCTCTTACAAATCAAGAAGAAAAGGCAAAATACTTAATAGAATACTGGGCATAAAATGTGAATTATTTTTTTACAAGTAGCTCTTAGACATATAAAAAAGTCCCCAAGCCTTATTCTTAATAAGAGAAAATCATATTACAGCAACACTGAGTTACCATTTTGTATTCATGAGATAGGCAGAGATCTAAGAGCTTGATAACATATTGCTGAAAAGACAATCTTTAAAATTGCTGATGGGAGTGTAAATTGGTAAAACTTCTAAGGAGGATTCTTGGCAAGATTTATCACTTCTAAGGAGGGTTCTTGGCAAGATTTATCATAATCACACATACGTTCTGTGGCTCAGTAATCCTGCCTTTAGAAATTTGTCCTATGGGTATGTGAAGTAACACATTGTTTGCGAAGGGAAAGGTAGGGAAGAAATTAATGCCTCTCCATAGGGGCCCTGAGAGGCTCTCTGTTACCGTGCATCGGAATCCAGTTTTTGTTTACATATTCATTTGCTTATACATCTACATAAGGAACAATGGACAGAGAGAGAAGACTCTTTCTAAATGCAATGAAACCATCTCTGGGGTACCACATTCAATAAAGCCAGATTCAGAACAGCGTGCAGAACTTGCTGCAATTAGGCACAACCCAAAGCAGAGTAGGAGGGTACAGACTTAAATGGCTGGCGAGTTCCTGGAATATCTCCAGGTGGGAGACCAGGGGACTGTCATTGTCATCACTGGGACAGGGAACACCAGCCAAGGTTGGAGGAAGCCCCCACCATATGCCTTTGTGTTTCTTGTGAATTTAGAAATATGGGAATTATTATTTAAAAGGTTGAAGAAAAGATTAAAAAGGAAAGTGAGTTGTTATCCAAAGGGCTATCTGTAAAGTATTCAGCCATCTGATGTGAAAATAGTATCAGAGATGGCTGGAAACTTTCCGATGCCCTCGTGGTCAGAGCCACTCACTCAGGGAACGGGGCCTGGGCTGGTGAGGGCAGAGCCAAGAGTGAGGCAGACAGATTGCTGTGTTGATTTGGGCAGATAAGACAAATAATTTTGAAAGACCTTAGGGTAACTTCCTCTTATTTTCCCAAAAGCAGTTCAAATGATGACCCAAGTCCTGAGTGTGCCCCGTACATTGGTGGCAAAGTTTACAAGTAGCAAAGAAAATTATCCTAAAGCATACTTTCCTTCCTATAGTTTGAATACTTATGCAATAGTTGGGCAGTGTTTCCACTCCTGAGAATTTTCCTTTTGTTTCCCTTTTAATGCCTAGGGAGAAGCAGATGCCTGAGAGGGTCTGCAGGGCTCTCCGTGGTCAGAGAGCCCAGGGCACCCTTGCCGTCCTTTGCTTCTCTTCCCTCACTCTCACTGCTGCTATTTAAATATTTGTTCTACCACTTATAGAGGTGAGCAGAAAGGGATGAGTAGGCAGAGAGGAGCAAGGCCTGGACCTTCTCTCTACCCCGTCCCCAAGGCTGAGCCCTGCACCACTGGGTGACGGACAATGTTTGCCGTTGACATAGACGGTTACTGAAGTCCCGAATAACCTCAGGGTAACTCCGTGTTAACAAAGATGTTTGCCTTATCCCTGAGTGGCATCACGTCCGTCTTGATTTCATTTCACTTTCAGGCACTGTTACTAAGTGCCTTCTGTGTGCCGGCCTTGGAGAGTGGACCCTCTGAGCAAAAGCCTTGCTAGCCCACACAGCACTTAAGAAATGGCGTCTTCGCCAGTTAGCTGGCTCCTTCACAGTCATGTTTTATATCTTCATTTATAAGATTGTGCTCAGCAGTCTTGGGAGCTGCCCTTGGTACCTGTGATCAGATTGTCCAAGTGCGCCCTTCAGATGCCTTTCCTTCTCAGAAGCCCCTGCCCATCAGATCCACCCTCTCTCTGCCACCTAAGTTTTGTTTTGCACAATGCACTGTACAGACAAAACTGCTGCTTGTATCATCCTTCTGGAGAGCAAACTGAATCATGGCTGCACGGCTGCAGGTGCTCTTGCTGTTTCCCTTCTCAGCCCTGGCACCATCTCCGTGTGTGTTCCTGCCACTTGTGTGTGGCCGCGGCCTTGCCGCAGGGTGGAGTCTCACGCCTGGGGCTTCCTCCTGGCCTGTCTTTCCAACAGCCTCCTATGTGCTCCCTACGCTGGCTCCACCTGGGTCGCAGCAGGGTCACATTGTGCCATCTTTCCTGGCAGCTCTGGCTTATGCTGTGGTGAGATTAAGTAGACTTCTCAGCGTGAAGCCCCTGGCCCTGTGCTGGTAAGTTCCGCTGAGACCTGCGTGTCACTGTTTCCCCCACGTGGGTTCTGGGGTCCTCAGGGCTGGACCAACACTCTCAGAGGTCATGTAAGTCTCATTATTCAGACATCTGGGGAAGGAGAGGAAGTTTCTGCCTCTGTTCATCAGCCTTTCAACTATGGACCAGTTGGGTGGGGTTTTCACATGTGTGCACACGAGTGTGCGTGTGTTCACATGACCGTGATGGTGGTTTGAAGGCAGCAGCTGCGAGAAAATGACCCCCGCTTCTGAGGGCCTGACATGTCCAACACACAGCCAGACGCCGCAGGAGCCTCTGTCTCCCACAGGAGGTGGGTGGCTGGGACTCGGCTCCGCCCAGCCCTCGGGCACCTCCTTTTCCCTGCGTTGGGTAAACGTCAGGACGATGCCGGGTGGAGCCAGCTGTGTGCCATTTAAGCTTTTCCCCAAGATTCCTCTTCAGAGGTTGGGAATACTCTCCCTTAAGAAGTTAATGTCCAAGGTCATCACCTGTTCTCCATTTGAGCCCGTGGGGTCAGCACCTGCCTGCCCCAGTCACTCCCATGGGCCTGAGGTCTCTCAGCAGCCCAGTCCATGTGGTACTGCTGGAGGGTCCGTGGTGAGACAGTGGGTCTCTGGCCAAGCCCCACCACAGCTCCAGACCTGGGCTCTGCAGGTCTCACCCCTGACCTGAAATGGCAGGTGGGACATTGACTGTGGTGACAGCTGAAGCTCTGCTGGAGAGAAGAGCGTCACTGTCCCCAGAGGGTGCCCTGTCCCAGGCTGGATGGAGCCTGCCTGTCCCGGGTGGGAGGGTCCTAGAGACCCATTTGCTGAGAAGTGGCAGGTCTGTGCTGGGGCTGGAGCTGTCCCTGCTTTGGTGGTTGGGCCTCGTGAGCCTTTAGTGCTGGGGTCAGGCAGCCTCCTCTCTGTCACCAGCCGGGTGGGCCCCTAGGCTGCACTGTCCTGGTGCTGACATTCACACCCAGAGGTTCTGGAGGCTGGAAGCCTAGGACCAAGGTGCCAGCAGGTAAAGTGTCTGGTGAGGGCGGTGCCCTGAGTCACAGATGGCCCTTTCCTGGTGTGTCCTCCGTGGAAGGGCGAGGGTCTTCCTGGGGCATCTTTTTTGAGGGTGCCTATCCCATGCCAAGGATGCGACCCTGAGACCTGCACCACTTTCTAGAGGTTCTGAGTGCCTTGGGGGGAAGGTGTCAGCATGTGGATTCTGGGGGCCCAGGGTGCTTATGACCGTGATGTGTGGTCTGGCACTGGCTAGAGGTGGGAGAGGGGTGTTTCCTGCTTGAAGTGGCTCCAAGCTGAGAAGGGTCCTTTGCAGAGGTCATCCAAGGTCACAGCAGTGGGGCAGAGTCCTGTCTGTGTCTCTGCAACAGGTGTCCCCAGCAGGTGCTCTGAGGGTCAGGAGACCGATGACAGACTAGGTTGGGGTGACTCCTGGTTGGGTAGGTGGGAGAAAGGCTAGGTGTGTGTGTACCTGACCCAGGACAGGTGAGGACGGAATGGAGAGGAGCCAGTGTCTCTATTGTGAGTGTGCCCACACTGTGCTGATGCTGGTGGGAGGGAGATGGAACAGGGAGGCACTCCATCTTTGCAGCAGATAAATGTGGAAAGTGCACACTTTTTGTGGCTTCCCGTAGCCTGTGCCTTTGTGTCTGTCATGGTCTAAGGAGAGTGCTGTGTGGCCCTTAGGAGCACGCAGGGGATGACCACCGCCTGGGTATAGGCCAGTGCTCCCATGTGGTCCCCGGCCCAGCTCCCTCAGTTGAGAACCACAGTAAATTGCTGTTACCTGCCTCACTAGAGTGTCCTTCAGAAACTAATATTGCCTTGAACTGTAAATTTGAACGTACAGTATTCAGAGGAAGGAAGACATCACACATCCCGCTCAAAAGATACGCTTTATCCAGAAGACATACTTTGCAGTTACCAAGAGGTCAAAAGCACTTCATTAAAAATATATGTTCAGAAGAAAAGAACCAATTATTGTTCACATGATAGGAGTGATCAATATAATTAAGAAATGCACTCTCAATAAAAAGACTAATGAACAGTATATCCTGGCAGGATTGATACTGTATGGGCTAATTAAATATTTATCGCATGTCAAGGCCCAGTGCGGCTGCTGCAGGATGGGCAGGAGCGTCCGTCACTGAGGAACCTGCTGTGACAGGAGCCACGTGCCTGCAGGTGACCGGGGTGGGGGAGGGGGGTGCAGCCCACGGGGAGCCCTGTGTCCTGCTCCGGTTCCAGGTGCTCCAGGTGCAGTGTTCAGAGCGAGTCCCATCACTTACCCCATTAGTCATTTTATTTTGCAACTGCTTCTTTGGTAAGAATTATGGATTCTAGGGTGGCACCTGTGGCTCAGTGAATAGGGCGCCGGCCCCATATACCGAGGGTGGCGGGTTCCAACCCAACCCTGGCCAAACTGCAATAAAAAATAAGCCAGGTTTTATGGCGGGTGCCTGTAGTCCCAGCTACTTGGGAGGCTAAGGCAAGAGAATCGCTTAAGCCTAAGAGTTTGAGGTTGCTGTGAGCTGTGACTCCAAGGCACTCTACCTGGGGTAACATAATGAGACTGTGTCTCAAAAAAAAAAAGGGCGGTGCCTGTGGCTCATTAAGTAGGGCACCATCCCCATATACTGAAGGTGGTGGGTTCAAACTGGGCCCAGGCCGAACTGCAAAACAGAAAAATAGCCGGGCGTGTGGCGGGCGCCTATAGTCCCAGCTACTCGGGAGGCTGAGGCAAGGGATCGCCTAAGCCCTGGAGTTGGAGGTTGCTGTGAGCGTTGTGACGCCACGGCACTCTACCGAGGGTGATAAAGTGAGACTCTGTTTCTACAAAAAAAAAAAAAATGGATTCTGTCTTTTTTGGAGTCAAAACTTTATGGCTGGCTTGCTGAGAAGGAGGTAACAGACCATCTTCATGCTCTCTTCATCCAAAAAAATGGAAACAGGAGGAGGAAGTGAAATAAGTTTTGGAGAACACACACCATGGCTTCTAACAAGAGGGACTCAATGTGGAGTGTTTGTCCTGTGTTAGCAGAGAGTCTGCAGGGCTCCCGGGAGGTCTCCAGACCTCCGTGGCTCCACGTATCAGGCTAATATTTTCTCATAGCCCAGTTGGGGCTTCCTGTCTGCCCTGGTGCCCAGGGGACCACTGTCTATGACATGGGCCTCTTTGGAGTCTCTGATGCTTTTCATTAGAAGACCAATGAGCAAAGAGCAGGAGGATCGGACCACGGATGGGGCAGGTGTGACGTCACCTCACCTGTCACTCCTGGTGAGAGCCAGCCCCGGATGGGGCAGGTGTGACGTCACCTCACCTGTCACTCCTGGGGGTCAGATCTCTTGCAAGGGAGGCTTGTCTTTCTGTTCCCAGAAAGCAGAGAACAGCAGGTGAGAATTGCTGCGTCCTTGGCACAGTCTCAGAGATGAGAACTGCCCCATCGCGTGTGTCTTGGAAGGCAGGACGGAGGCCATGGAGGTGGCGTGTTGGCTGCCTTTCTCCTCCTCAGTTCCAGGGTTGTTGTAACTGGGGGCTGCCCTGGACCTGCGGGTGACATGTCAGCTCTTCCTGAGGTTCCCAGCTGGCTGCTGTGGGGCAGGGTGGCCGGAAGCCGGAAGAGCGCTGGAGTAATGTCAGAAGTTCCTGGTGCTCTTCTCCGTGTGTGGGTTCTCCTTGGACCCTACTTGCCCTCACAGTCTCCGGGAGCTGCCCAAGGGGCCCTCAGCCCCACTCAGCCCCACTCAGACATACTGGTTGGGAGGCTACATTCCCCTTTGGCCACTGGCCACGCGCGTGGAGAGGCTTCCTCCCAGACTGTCTGGTGGTGAGCACACGAGGAATGAATTCCACAGGAGGGTTCTGAAGAGCCCGGAGTCCTCTGGGGGCAACACAGTTGGGAGTCTGTTCATCAGAGGTTTGTAGACTCTGGCTTTTGCTATGAGGACAGAATGGAAAGTGACCTCAGTCGCAGAAAGGAAGACAACTCTGATCCGAGGACGTGATAGTGCCCACGGCCAGGGGGCTGTGTCCTGCTCCTTGGAGGAGGGCCCTTAACAGGCAGCAGTGTCCTCGGAGCCTCGCCTTCTCCTCTCTGTGTGCTTGTCCCACTGCCCAGCGCCAGCCTGGCCGGGAGGAGCTGGTCTTCCCTCCTCCCTGCACAGCCCCTCTTGGAGGAGACAGCTGCCCGGGGTGTCTGGGGCACTGCGCTTCGAGGGGCATTGTCTGGGACATCAAGGTTAACATGGAAACGCGTTACAGCTGTTGTCCCTCAGGGTTGGTTATGGAAATAAGATGTCTATCTCACAGAGTTCGCTCAGCAAGGGAAAAAACGTTAAATAAATAGAAATAAATAAATAAATCTCAAAAAGTAACTCACAAACATTTTTGCAAATATAAAGTGCTTGAGCTATTGTGTCCTGAGGGTATAGAATTAACTCGCATGATGATAATTTATATTTTATGCGAGTTTTATTTTTATACACCTGCTTTTCTTTGCAATTCATGCAAAAACATATTGATATCAAGGCTGTTGCTCCGTCACAGAATCCATAATCCTAACTGGGAGACTTCACATCAGCACGACATGTTTCTTCTATGCTAACTCCAGCAATTTAGAAAAAATAAAGGTTATAAACAGCTAATAAAACTTCCCCATTTGTTAGTCTGATACATTTGCTTTCCATTCAGTGGAGTCACATCTTTCTTCTTAGTTTTGAAGAAAAGGCTGCTGTTGCTGGAAAGGGGAAGAGCTCGTGTGTGTGTCCGGAAGAGCTGTGGCCACAACTCTCTCAGCTCTGCACTGGGCTCAGCTTCGGGGTTTTCAGACTGTAGGTTTTAGGCAAAAGTTTAAAAACATCCAAAATAGTCTAATTCCAAAGTCGCAGTGGATCTGGGTGGCAGAGTGTGGTGGGCTGGCCTAAAATCGTGGGCTTGTCCTGTGGCAAACCAGTGGGGCCGTGTCGGTGGCCGCTGGTCTCCTTGGTCGTGGAGCAGGAGTGGCCCTCGGAGTGTGGTCATGGGCCAGTGATGCTTTGACTTCAGTACAAGATTGTGGAACTCATGTAATTTTCACATGTCCTGTAGTATTCGTCTTCTCTTCACCTTCCATTCTTTCAAAAATGTGAAAATCCTCTTATGTTCCGGGGTTGTATTAATACAGAAACGGGGGCCAAGCAGGATTTGGCTCACGGGCAGTCATGTGCTGACCTCTGGGTGGTGAGTCTGCCTCCATCACGTGTGTGGGGTGTGGGGACTCTGCCCTCATCTCTGATGCTTTGTCTGCCAGGGATCTGCCCCGCCACCTCCCTCAAAAGTTGTGGTGAGAATTAACCGGGTGTTTGTGTCACTGCTACTGTTTCTGTGGTTGCCTGCATTATTAGTCTCAGTTACTCACCTGGAAATTCAGGAGCTTCTGAAATTCAACCAGCTGGGCTGCAGCTTGAGCTGGAGCAGGGGCCAGGTGGGGTGGCTGGGCTTCCTTCTGCAGCTGTGTCCTGGCCGGCGGGGGAGGTGTCCAGACCTACCAGACCTACCAGACCTGCTGCGGGGGAGGAGTCCAGATCTTGTGTGAGTCTTTCCCGCCCTTCCTGGTCTTCCCTCCCTCCTGTGTGTCCTGGTGCTTGGTTTTCTAGAGCACATTATGGCGATGAGACATCCACTGCCCTGTGACAGGTGCAGGGTCTTCAGCCCTAGAAGAATGGAGATAAGACAGGTCTATAAAGCTGCCCGTGCTTTGTTTATGGCCGTGTGAAATGTGGGCAAGGCTCTGGGTGCCAGGTGTGAAAATTCAGTGGGAGGTGAATGTTTTCCTGTTCAAAAGGTAGAAACTGTTGGATTTAAGAAATCTCTTTCTCCACTTCCGTCCCAGTCCTTCGGTGCACAGCTGGTGCATGGTGTGTCAATGTTTTTCACTTTGAAGAAAGAAGCATTTAAGGAAAGACTGAGAGAAGCTGGCCTGAAGCGAGGACGCCATCCAGGAACAGGGGACAGGCCTTCCCAGGGTCTGTAGCTCACGCAGTTGTCTCTGGAGTGGATGACGCTCCGTCCGGGCCACCTGTTCCCTGGGAACCGTCACCCCCTCCTGGGAGCTGAAATAACAGCATGAGGACCCCAGAGAGTGAATGAGTGCACTCTGACCTCTACCTTGGAGAAAGATAAACTATTTCCTGGCTGTACGCAATCCTGGCGAGGCTCAGGAAACCAGAGGCCATGGCCCGTGTGGAAAGTCACTCTCACCCCAAGGATAGGAGCCAGGCCAACAGGTTTTGTTCTTGTGAATAAAATGCCCATTTCTTCCTTCCACTCTATTTTTTAAGATTAAAAATAGGCATCAATGACAGCAATAGCAATTATCAATGGCAGATAGGGAACAAGTAAAGGCAGCATTTTCTTCTAATGTTTGCATTTGAGTGTGTGTTTGGGTTTAGGCACTGATCTCTTAATGTGAGATTTGGTTGATTTCACTTTTGGGTCAGTAAAAAGATTCGCCAAAAATTAATCAAATAATTATTACAGTGAACTGATACTTACAAAGAGGGAGAATGGTCTTTAAACCCATATGTGTCATAAAGGAGACAGGAATCCTTCTACAGCTCTGGGTCCTTCACATGCAGGGGGTGCACGGGGTGTCCTGGGATTTGAAGAATAGACACTGGAGTGTCATCTGCTCCACATCTGGGAATTCTTTGGAGAACATTTCCTTCATAGGGTTCTCTCTCTCTGTGGTAATTTTCAGTCTTTTCTTTCTTTCTTAATTGGAGTGAGTCTAAAATTAGAGTGTGCCCTGGCTGGGCCTGCTTGCCTGCGTCCTCTGATGGTGTCTGTGTGTTTCCCATGGCTGGTGGCAGGCCGACCCAGCCCCCCTGGACGTGGTGCCATGCAGTGTCAGGTGAGGATGAGGAGGCGGGGAGGGGAGCGGGGAGCCGAATGCAGGCCGCCACGGAGGAAAAGACAGAAGGCGAGGAAGTCGGGTGGGTGACGGAGGAGCTGCGGGCTGGCAGTGGCTGTCTGGACCCCGAGCAGAGTTCTGCATTATAATCCCTGCATCTGGTCTCTAAATGCTAACATCCGTGTCAGACTCGCAGGGGGGTCGCTCGTCCACCACACGGGCTCCTGACACAGACAAGAGAGGGTGTGCAGGATGAGTGGTGATGTGATTTGCACCCGAGTTATAAGCCTGGCACAAAACTTCTACTTTTCAGAAGACATGAGGAAAAACAAACATGAAAAGAAAAACAACTGAGGCCCGACTTGTTCTTCTAGAAGACGGTGAGCTGTGTGGAGGACGAGAGACCAGGATGCAGCCCCAGTTCCTGCTGAGCTGTGGAGACACGGGACCCAAAGAGCCTCATCACAGACCCGAATCCCAAGGCCACAGCCCTGCCCATGCGTCCTGCCGGCCACTGTTGGCCGCTGTGCCCCTGAGGGAGAGTGGGCCCCGTCAGGCGTCCGGCGAAGGTGGGGCCCAGAGGCAGATGAGAATTTCTCCCAACCTGTTATCTCAGGATCACAGCCGCCCCCTTTCCAAGAAAGAAGTGTTATTATTATATTTCTAATTCCCTAATGTGTGACCCAGCAGCCCGTATCATCTCACCGTGAGTGAATAGAGGGCGAGAGGCCGGCTGTGTGGCCGGTGTTTTCAATATGCCCCCTGCCAGCCATTACATCACCCGGCTCCTCTCTAAGAGGATTTTCAGCAGGCTTGGCTTCGTTATTAAAATAGTAATTAATTTTTTCCTCTTCACAAAACCCAGGGACCTTCAGATGGAGGCCTCGGGAGTGAGGGCAATCTCCTTTTGAAAGTGGCCTTTCTGGAGGCCGTAATCGGCTCTCCCGCCCTATGGTACACATGTTCCCCAGTAAATGTGATTAAAGAGCCACACAAAAACCCCCTTGCAGAAAATTAATTCAGTTTCCAGAATAAAAAGTTTGATAAAGTTGTGCAATGCTCCAGTGACAACACATAATAGAAGGGTAGAGTTTTATCCCCTTGAAGGATAAATGAGTGGCCAGAAAGGTCCGGTAGTTCCCAGAGTAAAAACATCTGCTACAGCTAATTCACTTTAGCTTTTGATTGTAAAATTCATTAGCTGTATCAGGCAGGGTAGCTTCCACACAGCGCGAGGAAGTACAGTTTCACAGGCCCAGCGCCCTATGTCCTCGGCTGTTGGCGGGTCCAGCCCCCTCCACAGTGGGGAAAGTCCTGCCCAGAGGGCTCGGACACGCTGGGTCTCTTGTGGTCGGTGATGTCTTTGTGGACTCATGGGTCTGACTGTCCAGGTGGTTGCCTTCATTTCTAATCCCAAGAAAGGCCATCTGTAGCAGAGGCCAAGGCCAGGGTGAAATTCCTGCCCTGCTACCTGCTGGAGACTTAGCTGGCCTGACGTTCTGTCCTCTCCTCGTAAAATGAGAGTAATTACACCTCCTTTTCAGTGGAGAATCTCTGGCTGGTAGGAACACTCTGCCTGGTTGGGGTCAGGAGGCAGCAAGAACATTCACTTCCTCTGGGAGCAGAGGCTGCCCACGTCTTGTAAAAGGTTGGGACCAGCCTAGAACTTCGGAATATGATTTTATCTGGACATACAATGTTTGCAATTTAATTGGGTAAGGTTTCAAGGTGAGGCCACTGGACATAAGGTGGGCTCTGGGTCTAATGACTGGTGTTCCTGTTGGAAGATGAAAGATTAGAGAGACTTGAAGAGAAGGCCAGGAGGACATTAAGGTAGAGACAGGAACTCCTGGGCCCTCCTGGAGAGGAAAGGGCAGGCCACTCTTGTCCCGATTTTGGACTTCTGGTTCTGGCCCTGTCCTAGAGTAAGTGCTGTTATTTTCAGCCACTCAGTGTGTGGTATGGAGCCTCCTGGAGTTAGGTCGAGGTTACATCTTGATAACACATTGTGAGTTGAGCCTTTTGAGAGCTGGAAGTGGGCTTCATGTACCTGCCAAACATCACACTTAGCCCAGCCTGCCAAAACATGCCCAGGACACCAATATGAGCCCATAGTGGCCCAGAACATGCACACGAGCCCACAACCTGCTCAGAACATGCATACAAGCCCACAACACACTCAGAACATGCACACGAGCCCACAGCCTGCCCAGAACATGCACACAAGCCCACAACCTGCTCAGAACATGCACTCAAGCCCACAACCTGCCTAGAACATGCACACAAGCCCACAACCTGTTCAGAACATGCACATGAGCCCACAACCTGCCTAGAACATGCACACGAGCCCACAACATACCCAGAACATGTACACGAGCCCACAACCTGCCTAGAACATGCACATGAGCCCACAACCTGCCTAGGACATGCATATGAACCCACAACCTGCTCAGAACATGCACACGAGCCCACAACCTGCCTAGAACATGCACACGAGCCCACAACATACCCAGAACATGCATATGAGCCCACAACCTGACTAGAACATGCACACGAGCCCACAACATACCCAGAACATGCACACGAGCCCACAACATACCCAGAACATGCACACGAGCCCACAACCTGCCTAGAACATGCACACGAGCCCACAACCTACC
>CAUYRH010064434.1:0-29332 GCA_963574655.1 Perodicticus potto
CACATGAAAAAATCCTCAATGTTTCTGATCAGGGAAATGCAAATCAAAACTATAATGAGATATCACCTAACTCTGGTGAGAATGGTTTTTATCAAAAAGTCCCAAAACAGAAAGGAAGAGCAGAGCGAGGGAAGGAGAGAGTGGGGTGGGGTCTTGGGGCATTGGTGTGTGCCACACCTTTTGGGGGCAAAACACGACTGTAAGAGGGACTTTACCCAACAAATGCAACCAGTGTAACATGGTTTCTTGTACCCTCAATGAATCCCCAACAATAAAAAAAAAAAAATTAATTAAAAAAAAAAAGTCCCAAAACAACACATGCTGGCATGCATGTAGAGAGAAAGGAACTCTTATACACTGTCTGTGGGACTGAAAACTAACACAACTTCTGTGGAAAGTAGTATGGAGATATCTCAACAAACTAAACACAGACCTACCATTTGGTCCAGCACTTTCACTGCTAGGTATTTACCTAAAGGAAAAAAGACATTTTATAAAAAAAATCCACTTGCACTTAAATGTTTCTAGCAGCACAATTCACAGTCACAAAGATGTGGAAACAACCCGAATGCCCACCAATACATGAATGGATGAATAATATGAGGTGTACTCATATGTGCATCATGGAGTACTACTCAGCCATAAAAAAATGGTGATCTAGTATCTTTTGTAACAACCTGGATGAAACTGGAGACTATTCTTCTAAGAGAATTACCACAAGACTGGAAAAACAACCAACACAAGTGCTCACTACTGAATTGGAACTAATCATCAACACTTACGCACATGTGTGGAAGTAAAACCCAATGAAAGGCGGGTGGGAAGGGGGAGAAGGAGTTGGGTAAAGTGTACAATGCACACTATCTGGGTGAAGGGCACACTTATAACTTTGACTCAATTTGTACAAAAGCACATTATGCAACCAAAATGTGTGTGCCCCTGTAATATTCTGAAATAAAAGAAAAATGAAACAAAACAAAACCCCCTAGGATCTAGGCACTGGGTTTTCTTACTACTAGTGGTGTAATTTTTTTCTAGGCTCTCTCAAGTGGACAGAACTGGAAAATATGCCTATGCATATAAACCCATGTGTGTATGTACAGATGTATCCATCTGTATGTATATGTGTATATATTTAAAAATCCATACGTTTATATGATTCCTCTAATTCTAATTTCCCACTAAGTTTGTTCTAGCCTTTCTCCTATACAATATGTAATTGCTTTCTGTGACAGTGGAGAACCTAGCTGTCATCATGTACAGACTGCATATTACCATGAAAGTTTATCATGCTTCTAAGAGTCAGAGCTATACAAAAAGATGTGTTTAGAGAAATGTTGCTCCCTTATTCTTACCACTCTTTCTCATGTCCCCCTTTTTCTTCCCTACTCCCACCCACAACTATAAAGTAGTCAATGCATATTAGTTACTAGTTTATCCTTCCTGTACTTCTTTTGCACATAGGAGCAGGTACATATTTTCTTACATCCCTTTCTTTCCTACATGAAGGGTAGATTACTATACATACAATTTTTGCAGTTTGTCATTGTCATTTGAAGTTACTGCATATCAGTTCCAGGATATCTTCTTTATTTTTTTTGCAGCTATGTATGATGCAGTACTCCACAGTGTGGAAGGACAACAGTTTTTTTCCAACTGCTCTATTATGTGTAGGTATTTAGAGGGCCTCCAATATTTTTTAATTACAATATTGCAATGAATAGTCTTGCAAATATGCATTTTTGTTTTGCTCATATACATACATTCAGGTTTGATTCTAGAAGTGGGATTTCTGAATTAAAAGTAGGCATGTGTGCAGGTAGTTTTGTTAGATATGGCCAAATTCCCCTCCAGGATGGTTTTGGTTTCCCCAGCAGTAGTGTGATAGTGCTCACTTTCCCAAAGCTTTGCCAAAAGATTAAGCATGTTGCCACACTTTAAAATTTTCACCAATCTAATAAATGTGAAATGGTACCTCAATGTTCTTTAAATTTACCTTTCTGTAATTATGAGTGAGTTTGATCACTTTTCAAATATTTAAGGGCCATTTTAGGTAGCATGCAGGTGTGATTGTCTACTTGTGTCTTTTCTATCAAGCTTTTGGTTTTGGTTTCTCACCTTTTTTTTTTTTTTTTTTGGAGACAGAGTCTCACTTTCTTGCCCTCAGTAGAGTGCCATGGTGTCACAGTTCTCAGCAACCTCAAACTCTTGGGCTCAAGCGATTCTGTTGCCTCAGCCTCCCAAGTAGAAGGGACTACAGGCTCCCACCACAATGCCTGACTATTTTTTTTAGAGACAAAGTCTTGCTGTGGCTCAGGCTGTTCTTGAACCCACGAGCTCAGGAAATTCACCCACCTTGGCCTCCCAAGTGCTAGGATTACAGGTGTGAGCCACCGTTCCAGGCCTAGTTTCTCAGCTTTTAAGAGTCATTTATCTTTTAAGATTATATTTTCTAGTTATTATTACAAATACTTTCTTCTGGTTTGTTAAAGTCTTTTGACTTTGTTTAGGGTTTTATTTTCTTTTGCCATACAAAAACTTTGTATTTTTTTATAGTCAAATTTATTCATATTTCCTTTCATTGCCTTTGAGCTTTGAATCATGGTTAAAAACCTGTTCATAACCTGTAAATTAAATAGGAATTTAGAAGCTTTGTAGTATGTTTGACTCTTTCGCCAACTCCCCCATCAGTTTCTCTTTTTTCCATATTTTTCTGGCTATTCTTACATGTTTATTTTTCCATATGAACTTTTGTTTCAACTTGTCTAATTCCATAGAAAGGCTTGTTGGTATTTTTATTGGGATTAAATTCAATTTATGAATTAATTCAGGAAAAGCCAACATATATGCAATCCCATCCAAGAACACAGGATATCTCTGTACATATTCCAGTCTGCCTGTGTCTTTCAGGAATATATGAAAAATTTTATTTTACTTATTTTAATTGCTGTTATCAGTTGTTGCCATATGTTATTACTAACTGGTTGTACTGGTGTCAACTTTCTGGATGTCTTAATCTTTATTGCTATTTCTCAGTCATCTATGCTCCCACATGCCGTTCACATTTCTGTAGTTAATATCATTTTATTTTCTTCCCCTTTGCTCTTGGTGTAGACATTGTAAAAAGACCACCTGGAAAAGATTGTTATTAACTGGGACACTGCCTGGGTTGGGGAATCCTGGGCAGGCGCTATTATCTCATTGGTAGAGACTATGTGGAGTTAGAGTTGTCCCAAGTGGAAGTCTGGCCAGTTACTTAGCGCTGAGAGCTTGTAAAGAACATACACGGGGCGATAAGCTGTAATCTATTGGCCAAGATTTTGTTGAGAATTTTTACATCAATATTCATTAGTGAAATTGGTCTGAAATTCTCCTTTTTAGTTGGATCTTTACCTAGTTTTGGTATCAGGGTGATATTTGCTTCATAGAACATATTGGGAAAGATTTCTTCCTCCTCACTTTTTGGAATAATTTCTGTAGTATAGGAATAAGCTCTTCTTTGAAAGTTTGATAAAATTCTAGTGTGAAGCCATCCAAACCAGGGCATTTTTTTGTTGGGAGATTTTTATTGTTTCTCTGATCTCAGTGCTTGAAATTGGTCTGTTCAGGAGATCTATTTCATCTAGGCTAAGTCTAGGGAGAGGGTGTGATTCCAAATATTGATCCATTTCCTTCACATTGTCAAATTTCTGGGCAGAAAGTTTCTGGTAGTATTCAGAAATAATCTCTTGTATTTCTGTAGCATCAGTTGTTATTTCCCCTTTATTATTTCTGATTGAGGTTACTAGAGATTTTACCTTTTTATTTCTAGTTAGTCTGCCCAAGGCTTATCTATTTTATTTATTTTTTTTAAAAACCAACTCCTTATTTATTATGTAAATAATAAAATTATTAGTAATACTATTGTTAGTTAGAATTATTTGATCTATAAATGACCATGAGTTCAAAATCAAAGTCAAAAGAGAAAAGTTAATAGCACAAAAAGGAACTTATAATATAAAATAATAAAACAAGTCATTAATTAATTTCATAGGTAAGGGAAATATATATAAGTATATATATGTGTGTGTATATATATGTCTATATGGATAATAATATGTGTGTATATACATATATGTATGTATATACCCACACATAAATTTTGTTGCTACATTTGTTTATAAATGTGTGTGTGTGTGTGTGTGTGTGTGTGTGGGAGAGAGAGAGAGATAGATATGTATGTTCTGGGTAGATAGAAAAGAAGAGTGGAAAAAATACATGGGAGAGAGCTGAGCTAATGCAGAAACAGACAGAGGAATTCTGCCCAGAACAGAAAGAGCTTATCACTATCCTCATATTTTACATTACACTAATCAGAGGGATCTGCATTTAACCACTACTGATAAGTGGAAAGAGGGTATTGCAAGTAATAAAACAGGAAGATGATTCAAGCAGTGCTCACTAAACAGTCCAAATTTCCCATCTCATAGGAGGTAAAACCATTAGATAACCCACAAATTCCTATAAATTACTAATAAGGAACACATGATTCTAATGATGCTAAAAAAGCTTGGTCAACAAATCATAAGGCAATGATTATGTATTTAACCACATGAAACTGGAAGGGTTTCTGGGGAAGACATCAAATCTCAAAAAATTAAAATCCGTATGGAAGACTAGCAATGAAACATAAGTGACAACATAACATGAAAGACTTGGTCATTAACAGATATTCAGCCTCAGGATCAGCATGCAAAATTGAAGCCCTTGGACTAATAAGCAAGTCCCATAGATACCCAAGGGTCCTTCCTTGATCTAAACAGGCTAGAGACCTTGTAAGCTCTGCCAATGTGAAGTCACACCTCTTTGTATATCGGGTCTAGTAAGATTACTGACAGCTGAAATCCTAAAATGATAGTCTTTGGAATATGAAAATGGGGATAAAAATTACAATAAAGATAAGGATAAGCCATCTTATTATTTTAATGGAGTATTAAGCACTTTTATAACCCTAGTATGTTTGGGTTTTTGTCTGTTTTTTAAATTTTTCAAGCTTTTAAAAATAGTATGATCTGTTCAACTTGTGATTTTAATTGTTTATAGAGTAATTATATATACAAATATTACTTAAACACTGGTAGAAATTATTTTAAAAATAAATTTTCTAAGTAGTGTGTGAATATTTAGTACAATTGATTAATTTTCTTAAACACTAATAGTTCAGTGAGTAATTGATTAATAAAGAACTACATAAAGTGATTGTTATACATTTCCATACTCAGAAGGCCTTTGATGGAGAAACAAACAACATCCATCCATTCTTTGTTCATTCTAAACCTAAAGTTCTAAAGTTATAATCATGACTTGCATTATATTAATGACAGCTTATTTCTATAAGTGTAACTCCCTTCTTCAAGGTAAAGTCTTATGGAAAGTAGTTTGAACACTTTGTACATCAAAGGTTATGTCAAGGAAGCCTGGCATTGATCTTTCCACTAATTCTCTTTCCCATACTTCCCGTCATGCAGAGGACTGGATACCATGCTTGCAAAGGACAGTTACTGATTCTTATCACATTAAAGGGAAACGCTGAGTACAGGACAGTCTCCTGGCAAACCTAGAGATGTTTCCTGACTTGGGGGCAATCCCCCAAGTAACTCAGTATTCCGGAATGAGATAAGGTTGGTCACTCACTAGTAAGCATGTGTTAAACAGTGATGCTTAGTAGTTGTTCATGAGGGCTGTGGGGAAAGAACACCTGAGGAGAGCATGTGGCAATCCTTACGCATGTGGACCTCATATGTAACTACCCTTAACTCTCCACACCTGTTTATGTCAATTACCTTAACTCTGCACACCTGTTGTGTATAACCTTAATAAATAGCGTTGTGGAGGGAGCTCAGGGCTACCCTGCAACTAAGGTTAGCCTGCCTTCCGCCAGCTTGTACTTCAAATCCGTGTCATGCCTGTTCTCTTCCTGGGGAGACTGAGACCAAGCCATAGGGGCCCCGACACCGTCAATACCTTTTGGAGTAATACATGGGGACAGACATAGAAAAGGCTTTGGTTGGGGATTTTTTGGAAGGCAACAGTGAGCAAACTTTTCGAAGTGCCAATAAAATAATGCTTAGAAAAGTAACTGAGTTCGGGTGGTGCCTGTGGCTCAGTAGGTGGGGCGCCGGCCCCATATACCGAGGGTGGCGGGTTCAAACCCGGCCCCGTCCAAGCTAAACAAAAAAATAGCTGGGCATTGTGGCAGGTGCCCGTAGTCCCAGCTACTCAGGAGGCTGAGGCAAGAGAATCGCCTAACTTCAGGAGTTGCTGTGAGTTGTGTGATGCCACGGCACTCTACCAACGGCGATAAAGTTAAGACTCTGTCTCTACAAAAAAAAGAAAGAAAGAAAGAAAGAAAAAAGAAAAATAACTGGGTTCCCCTCAGTTACTTGGAGCCTAAGGAAAGGGTAATAATGAGAATTGCCTGTAATATATGCAGCTATAAAACCTGAGAGTGCCCCTTAGAATACTGCTGTGGCTCCAAACCTTTTTTCAAGGGTCCCTCTCAGAGGACCAATGTTCGGGAACCTAAGGGGTTGCTCTGGAATTTCCAGTGCGTTATTTTACTCGCCTTTGCCTCAGTTTACAGAAAATAAATTAATAATAATCCCTCCTTGTTATTTTAAGTATGAAATGAGTGTGTGATTTCTCTTTATAACGTAAAAAATAAATGCTATAAAATTTGAGGTAATTAGAAGTTCTAGCAGTGGAGGTGAGGGAAAACCCCTAAGAGGAAACAGGTACTTGGAAGGTCATAATGTGAAGTGAGTGACATTGATTGCTGAAAGATACTATATAGTATCTTCAAAAAATCACAGTAACAACTATAACAACTGGAGAGAGAAGTTTCTTTCATAAATTAAGAAGCTTCTGCAGCTAAGATGGTTCTTTCATCAGCAAAGGCAGGGCCTCCTTATAACTCTGAGGAGCAATTAGACAGAGGAGATGGTTCCCAGCCCCTATCTTTCTGTCACAGATCTGCCCCACTCTGAGGCTCCATGCTTTGTGGAGGTAAGAGGCCCAGAGCCAAATGGCAAAGCACTTAATGTAAAACAAGAGGTCACCATGGGACAGAGAGAGACAGTTCTGCATCCAGGTATCATCCCAGAGCTCTCTAAGCTAAAGAAGATCTGCTCCCACTATCTCAGACTCCTACTGAGCCAAGTAGCCAGCCTCCCTACCTTCTTCTCAGGAAGTCCTGGCTCCTTTGCCTTTGGGAGAGTCGGGAGAGCAAGTACAGAATTCCCATAATTGTTACCTGACTTTGAATATATATGAGCACCAACTCCCAGCCAAGAAAGCCACTTGCCTGCCCTCACCTGGCTATAGACTGTCTCTGTCTGTCAGATCCAAATCAGTTTCTGACCTTTCTAATCTGGATCTCCACCCTGATCCCAACTCTGTAGGAAGTTCTTAACATTTAAGGACATTATCTTCATTTTTTTCAATTATCCCACCTTCTTTCTAGCATCTTTGGAATTTTAAAGGTCTATGATTCCTTTGCACAAAATATTAGGGAGGAGGATGTTCACATAGTCATGGAGTACAAGCACATAGACTCCTCATTCATTCCCACAGCAGAAAATGCATCACTACCTGTGGAACCTGGTGGACACCATCACAGTGGTGATGTAAAATTGGTGACAATTTTACATGTCAACTTGACCGGGCCACAGGGTGCCCAGTCATTTAGTCAAACACTATTCAGGGTATGTGTGTGAGAGTGTTTTAGATGAGACTTAATGTTTGAATCAAAAGACTGAATAAAGCCAATCAATTTCCCTTCCCCATGTGGGTAGGCACCACCCAATCAGTGGAAGTCCTAAATAAAACAAAACCACCCAAGAGTAGGGGGCACCACTATCTGCCTGATTGCTTGAGCTAGGTCATTACTCTTTTTCTGTCTTTACGCTCAAACTGAAAAATCAGGATATCTTGGATCTTGAGCCCACTGGTCTTCAGACTAGAATAGCACATGGGTATATATGTGTATAGATTTAGATATAGATATGCATCACTTAACCACAGGGATATGTTCTGAAAAATGCATTGTGAGGCAATTTCATTGTTGTGAGCATATAATAAAGTTCACTTACACAAACCTGGGTTGTGCAGACTACTATACACTTACATAGGTAAGGAAAGGCTATTCACCTGTACAGCATGTTACTATACTGAATATTGCAGGCAAGTATAACACAGAGGTAAGTATTTGCATATCTAAACATAGAAAAAATATGGTTAAAATATGGTATAAAAGAAAAGAAATTCTCCACCTATATAGGGCATTTACCATGTCAGAGCTTTTAGGATTGGAAGTTACTCTGGAGGAGTCAGTGAATGAGTGGTAAGTCAATGCCTGAGACATTACTATCTACTACTATAGACTTTACAAATACTGTACACTTAGATCACACTGAATTTTACAAAATGCTTTTCTTTCCTCAATAAAAAATTACCCTTATCTTACTATAACTTTTTTATTTTATAAACTTTTAAATATTTAAGACTTTTTGACTCTTTTGTAACACTATATTTTGTGAGGATGAGAAGCACTCTTTTGCCCAAATTTTGAGGGACAATAAGGATGCACACTATACCTGGGTAGTGCAGCTTAGGAGTGGGGAAGCCCAGCAGACCTCTCAGGGCCTCTGTGCCCTCCCATCTGTGCCCACTGAGCACACAGGGTTCTAGTCAGGGAGGATCTGGGATTCAGTGGGAGCGAGTTGGAGCAGCCTCCACGGAGTACTGCAATCAGGAGAAGGGGCAGCAGTGGGGCTGGTGAGGTGGGCCATGCTGTGTGGGAGAAGGGCCAAGGCCTGAGGCCTGGAAGCAACAGAGGTGGTCTGAGGCCTGGCCACATGAAGGGAACTGGGAGCCCCATACAGGGACTTTCTTGGCTGCCTCCAGGCCTACAGAAGCTCCCGTCTGCTTGCCACATGTGCAGCCATCTTGGCTGCAGCCCCTGATGTGGCAGGGAAGGAAGGGCTCCCAGGAGAGAGGAAAGGGAGAGTCTTTACAGAGCAGTCGACTGCGGGAAGGCAGGTGGATCTGTACATTTACCAGGGGAGCATTAGCCCTCCCCAGATGTGTCTTTCTTCAGAACTGGCCACTTCCTCAGGAGGTGTTTTCCTAAAAATTTGGGCCAATAACATTCAGGGGCAATAACATTCATGGAGCTGTCATCTCCTCTGACAATAATGCCTTCTGTGGAATATCTCCTAAAGGACCTGACTGAGGCTGTTTTACTGTTAACTTTTTTTATAAGTAGAAGTACACTTTAAAATAATAATAAAAAATATAGTATAGTAAATATATAAAGCAGGAACACAGTCATTAATTTTTCAAGTGTTATGTACTGTACATAATTGTATGTGCTATACTTTCAGACAACAGGTGGCACAGTCAGTTGTTTACACCATCAGCACCACAAATGTGTGAGTAATGCATTGAACTAAGATATTATGAAGGCTACAACATCACTAGTGATAGGAATTTTTCAACTGCCTTACAGTCTGATGGGACCACAGCTGTATGTTGGCCCAAATGTCAGTGGCACATCACTGAATATATATACACACATATATGTATGAATATATATGTACACGAATATATATACATGTATAAATATATATACACACACATGAGTATATATACAGACATACATATGCAGAGTATACACACAAATATACCCATATATGCACACATAAGGAATTCTAATAAAGTAGATAAAGATGAAATGTCTGGGACTTGTTTAAATTCTTCAAAAAAAAGCAAGAAAAACAAGGAAATAACATGGCAGAATCATACTAAACAAATGATGCTGATGTCAATAAATTGGATGATGGATATACTGAGGCTCATTGTAAACTCGGTATTTGTGAATGTTTGACATTTTTATAATGAAAACCGAACACAGTCTATATTAAACGTTACCTAACACTTAACAGGCCTTTCTTTTTTTTTTTTTTTTTTTTTTGCCTTTTCATATGTTATTATTTCACCCTGAGCAAGAAAAATCAATATAAAAAGTGTTAGTGGTGAATATGTAGAGCCCTGTGTGTAGAAAAAACGAAGTTATTTTCAAGAGAGGAGTGAGGAGTGGCGATTACCTGAAGCTAGGGTCTCTTTGAGATTTGAAATGGAAAACAACTTGGTCAAAAAAGAAGAAAGTGACACCGTTATTGGCATAAGGACAAGGGGACAAGTTATTTTTTCTCTTTTTCTAGTGTTAGTTAAATCAATTGCCTTTAACAAAGATGCATCTTGTACGTTTTGAATCATCTTAACTCCTGAATACTCGTGGAGTGTTTCCGATTAGAACTGACTGAGAGAAGTTAGGCTGGGGGTGCTACTGGCAGAAACTCAGCTGACTTCTTGCCCTAATTCAAGTCTGAAGAAGCTACAACTAATCCTTTCAAGGAAGAAGGCAAAAGGACTAATTTTAAAACGCTTGTCCTGGCATCTTGAGAACAAGTTTTCTCTAACGTTAGAAAGTCAACATTATGCAATGAAAAGTGGGCACCACTTTCTCTCTCCAACTCTCTCCGGAGTTCTTTGCTTTTTTGTTTTTAACCTAATGGGCTGGTCCCCCCTGCTCAGACCCTCCCAAAGAGCCTTCCCAGGACAGACCCGTGGTCATACCTAAGCACCATTCACACCCGGGATCCAGCACTGCTCCTTGAACATTAGACGAGTCCAATCCATATGTGCTACGGAGAAGAAAAAAAACACATACTATACAACAGCTGGTTGAATTTAAGCACAACTCAAAAAAAAAGTTCCGAGAATTTCTCAGATTTGTCTGTCTCCTTGCCCTGGATCTTTTCAGGTTTAATCACGTTTTCTCTCAAAAGAGACTCCAGGAGCGAATATGGCTTCTATCACAATATGACCACTAGATGGCAGCACAAACCCATCTCAGAATCATTCCCCAAACCGCCGGAGACCTCGGTCCAGCTGTTCCCGGCGAGCCTGCAGGATCCCAATGTGAATAATTACCGCTGCCCTGGCTGGCGTCTTCTTCGACCCCCTTTCCCTTTGTTTTTGATCATAAGGAAGCTAAATGAATTTCGCGGTTGATAGGGACATGAACGATCTGTTGTTTGAGCCCTGGGTTATTAATACTGCCTTTATGTAAATTTTTAATATTCATACATGCATTTTTACATTAATTCTGATTTTTTTAAAATGACCTTAAAATATTCTTCGTCTGGGTCACTGAATTTTTTCAGTGAGTGCCTCTCTCTCCTGAAAAAACAAAACTGTATCCAGTGGCCAAGGAAATAATCTTACAGAGTCACCAGACTTGAGTTACTTGGAGAACACAGGTGTCCAGAGACCTCAAATCCATACAACAGGAGCTGAATAATAATGCTTTTGCATGGACTGGAACAAAGGTATTCAATGTCTGAGTACTCAATAAATGAATGCCTGAGGAAAGATGAGCTTTCCCTTTGCTTGTTATCCCCTACCTGGTTTATTTTCACTACTGCATGGTCTTTTTTGTTACTTCTCTTCTTCCAAGGCTCCTTCTTCCCTGAGCACTATATTCTGAGCTACTTCACTCCCAGGCACCCCTTTTAAATCACCCATCTATTCTCTCTCTGCTGGCCCATTTTTCATGGAGAAGTTTTCCTTATTTCTGTCTCCTGTTCTATTTTATTTTTTCTTAGATCCCACAGGAAGTAAAAGATGAGGTGGATTGGAAGAGAAAAGCAGGGACTGGGGGGGAGAATCAGAGCAGGGAAGGATCACAGACCTGTGCCTCTCCATTTCGACTACATGATCCTGGGGCACAGCCAGTCCTCACTGGACTTGGCACAGTGCCTTGCACAAAACAGTCGCACAATAAGTATTAGTTGGTAGAGGATTACTCGTGTTAATTAGCAGTGTATTCATACCAATAATGAAAAAAATCATAAAATGAAGTCATTTTAAACAATTCCCTATCATCAACCATTTCAAGGGCTTAACCAAATCACAACATCCATTAACACTGCAGCTGACTTTTTTTGTGCCCCTCCTCCCAGTAGCTCCAAATGCCCAATTTTTGCAAACCATGAAGGACAAAAGGCAGACTCCAGCCTCCCTTTAGGACTTTCCCTGAAGCATATCAAGATCATAGGCAAGGCCACCTTCTTCTTTTGGGGCATTGGTAGAGCATTGTCTATGGATGAGGTAAGGAATCTGGGTCTGTATTGTTCACTGATGCATCCTGTGCCCAGTACCTTCTCTGTGCCCACCAGATGCTCTGCAGATCATGGTCAGCGCTCCCCAGCCCTCTGGATTCTGGCAGGGTATAGCCAGTAAGGAGCTTTGGTATCAGAGGGAGGTTATGATGCTTTGCTCCTTCCCTGCAAAGTTATCTGCAGATGGCTGTGTCTTTGGAAAGAATATCACTCCTGCTCAAAGGCAACACAGTCTTCAGGCCTGCCCCTTCCCTCCATGCCCAGCATGATGGAGTACAGGTCTGCTGGTGCTAATAGTGTGGTCCTCAGATCCAGGCACATGGGCCCTGACCAACATTTCCTGAGCTTCCCTACTTATAGAACATGCTGTGTACTCAGAACTCAGGATTCTCCACCTGAACAGACCCAAGCCAGCTTCCAGGGTCTGTCCATGTCTTATCCTCAGTTCTATCCTAGGATGAATGGGGGGCTGTGACACTCATGTCCACCCCATACCCAAGAGTGGATGACAGTTATTTATAGAACTGTGAACAGAGTTTGGACACATGGGCCAAGGCCTCTGCTTGTGTTTGGTGCTTACTGTGTTCACAGACTGGGAAACAGTGAAGGAGACAGGGGAATAGGCTGTCCACTCCTCACAGAAAGCAGTGAGGGCTAAAGAATCCATAACCCAGAAAAGTGTCTTAAGTCTATATGCAGACTTGGCCTTCAAGGTTATCACGTAAGGACCCCACTTGTTAAGCTATAGAACAGAACAGAACTTTATTCAACAGTTAGCTTAAGTTTATTTAACTTTATTCAACAGTTAGCTTAAGTTAAATCTTTGAAAAAATTCTGATTTGGGACAAGTGGGCCTCCCTCTGTATGTTCCTACTGATCCACCTCCTCCACCAGCCTATGGAGATCCCTTGTACTAAGCCCTTGTAAACAGCCTCTGGTATACAAACTCTCCTTGAATGGTCTCAGTTTGAGTGTTCCTTCTATTTTCTATTGTGTCCTGACTGATTGATATGGCAGAAGCCTAATGTACCTGACACATAGGTTCTCAATCTTGGAGAAAATGTTGCCTCAAATGAATGGAAAGGGGAGAGAGAAACAAACTCTCATATAAAACTAATACAGACACCAAAGGGCAACTCAAATCAGCCAAGCAGTGTGAATTAGGACAAGGTAATACTCCTAGGGTCACAAGCTCCTGTAATATCCAGGCACATCAAGGGCATGGAGAAGAGATGCCCCACCCCTTGGGTAGGACACCTAGTACAGCCACACCAAGTCTGCACTTGAGGGCAGATGCTCACAGGGAATATGTCTTGTTCCTCTTTTCCAAAGAGCATTAAAGTTCAATTTAGAAATGTTTGCGTGATAACACACCAAAGATCCTATGAAAATTCCAATGAAACTGTCATCTTTCAAGTGTGATGATCTTGAGTAGATCCTTTTGGCTAAGTTGACCTAGTCCCTGGACCTTTCAAGAAACTTCCAGGGCTGTGTCCTTGGTTTGCTATGCTTCCCTCAACAGTATTATCTCCACTTATTACATTTTCATGGCCTTAATTATGTGTTCATTTAAAAATATTTATTGAGAGCTAATATGTTTCACAGCTTGGTAACCCTGCCCTTGTGAAACACTATTGAGAAAGATGGCAATGATCCCGCCCTCACAGAAGTTGAGTTCTAGTGAAGGAGACAGAGATGACGTTCTGATACACATCTGTTCATTCACCTAACATTTATTGAGCACTTTCAATGTGCCAGACACTTTTCTAGGCTCTGAGGATACTACCCTGAATGACACACTCACACATTGTCCTAAGGAGATTATATAATAGGAAGGGACATAGATGATAAAAAGTTTAAAAAGTGCACACTTTTACTGTTAGTGCTATTGCAAACTAATACAGCTGCTTTGGAAAGAAGTATAGAGAACCCTCAAAGAACTCAAAATAGACCTTCCATTTGATCCCACAATCTCATTATTGGGCATTTACCAAGGAAAAAAAAATCATTTTATCATAAGGACACTTACACTAGATCATTTAGCACAACCAAGATATAGAAACAACCCAAGTTCCCATCAACCCACGAATGGATTAATAAACTGTGGTATACGTATACCATGGAATACTATTCAGCCTTTAAAAAGATGGAGACTTTATAACTCTTGTATTAACCTGGATAGAGTTGGAGAACATTCTCTTCAGTAAAGTATCAAAAGAATGGAAAAAGAAGTATCCAATGTACTCAATACTAATATGACGCCAGTAGATGAACTAATACATGCCCACACAAGGGAAAAATTCAGTTTAATTCAAGTTGTGGGGGGAGAGGGAAGGGAGGGAATGAATGTACTCCAGCTTAATGGGCACAACGCAGGGTCTACGGCACACCTCCTGGGAGTGGGACACAACTACAACAGGGACCCTACCTAAAAACACAAACATTTTAACCTAATCATGTATACCCCCATATTAATCTTTTAAAAAAAGTGTATAGCATGTGATTTACACAGAGTTCCCTAAAAGACAGAACCTGAGGCAAAAGCTTATGGCTAACATTTCTTTGTGAGTGAAATTCTGAAGAAGCAAGAACCAGAGAAAAGAGGATGAGGCAGGAAAAAACACAAGGGCGGGGTTACCAAGCTGGCCTATAGCTTCTACAAAAGCAAAGTGCCATCCACTTGTGCCTGAGCAGCTTGTGGGAATCTGGAGTGGCTCCCTCCAACTCCCCCCAAAAGTGACCGCCATCAAAGAGCCTGCTTTAAGGCAAGATGGGTGGACCCTGCCCTCTCTAGGCCACCAGACTGTGATGGGTACCAGGTGATCTTCCCAGAGAGTCACAGAGCAGAGAAGCATTGCCCAGCATATCTAGGGACATGCACAAACTGGGCCCAGAGGAGTAGTTAGAAAGTGCTCAGTGTCACCAGGAGGCTGAGCTGCAAGGTCTTAGAATGAGGGTGACGGGACTCACAGCTTGATAGAGCAGTTAGACAGGCCCTTCTGAGTGGGGTAGGGACATATGCGACACTAGATAGTCTGGGGAGACACATTCTAGACAGGGAGAAAGGCGAGGGGACGGTAAGGAGGCAGTGTGTCAGGAGGGAAGGAGCAGGAGAAGGGCAGAAGGCCCTCAGACAATCTAAAGGGCCCTGGCAGGAATCTGGGTAAGGCCTTGATGACTCACACCAGACTAGTGATGGCAGAAGGGCCAGGTGGACAGATCTCAGATAGACTTTGAGGGCAAAGCCAATGTGATTTGATGAGAAATACATGTAGCTTAGGAGAGGAAGGAATACTCCAAAAATTCTGGCTGAAGCAACCTAAAGGCTGGAGCTGCCATTAACCTTGACAGGGGAAGGGGGGACGTGTGGGAGGAGCAGGTTAAGGACATCAGGAGTCCAACTTATGGACATTTGGGTGGACATATCATGTTGCCATCTTAAATATGAACTGGGGTTTGAAGAAGTCTTCACTGGGGGGATAATTTTTAGACCTGTTAGGAAGTAAATGGTCATTAAAACCTTAAAACAAATAACATAGTTGCAGATCTTAAGATGTTCAATGACCAAAAAGTGAACAGGATCATGAAACAGAAGGCACTGCAGAGGAGGGAGCAGAGAAAGAAGCTGCCAAGGCTGGACATTCAGGTGTCTCTCCAAACAGTAGGAAGGATCTTGGAAAACAGTGACATGTGTCACCATCCCTTATGCCAAAGCCTTGGGAAAGGTAAGTTTCAGAATTAGAATTTAGGGGGCTTAGAAATATAATGCAGTGCACATATTTATTGTACATGACACCCTCTGCAGAGTCATAATGTCACTTCATACTCAGTCTTATCAGTATTTCTACAGAAAACATGTATTTAACAAATAAGTAAGGTAAAGACACACCAATGTCTACATGTCTGTTCAGACATGAGTTTGCAACAAACTTTTTTTTTCACGTTTCAATGCAAGGCACTCTTTTAAGTGTTGACACCAACTCATTCATTTAATCTTCGTAACAGCCCTAGAAGGTAGGTGTGCCTTAGTAAAACCATGTTACAAACGAGGAAACAGAGGCGTAGAGGGTTTCCTTGTGTTCCTCTAGCAGCAGAGCCCAGCCCATATGGCTCTGGGTCAGCCCCCTGAATCTCCATGCCACCTGCACACACAAAGGTCCTAAGTGGGAATAGTGAGAGCATTTGAGGAACCAACTGGCCAGAGGTGGAGAACCGCAGGACGTTGTGCAGGACACAGCAAAAAAACCTGGCAGAGCTCCAAGCCTGTGAGTTCTTTATCAACTCTTGAGCATAGCATCTGTGTCTTTCTGAATGTTTCTCTTTGTTTGCTTTTGAACAAATTCATCTGACCGATGTCTTCACAAATCCATGCTGGGTGTGCTACCGGGAAAAGAGAAGGAGAGTACGGGGGAAGCTGGTAGATGTGTGATTCCTCCTTGTCACACCTGCTCAAGCCCCAAGTTCTGAGCTCTGCAACCATCGCGAACCATAAAAGCATATTGAGCACTTTGAATTGAAAGAACTCTAGAAGCAGGGATTTGCATGTCAGCTCCAAATTGGCCACATTTAATTAAAAAGCAAAATTGCCTCACAACTTCATTTGCTGTCTATACTTTTACCCCACATAAATCTTCTCTGAGATATTTCCTCACATAAACACTTGAGTATTTTTTTCTCAAGTTTACCACAGTGCTGTCTCTACATTACTTTATGGCTTTCCATGTCTACCCACAGCCTTCAATGGAATTGGGAATATCCCATCTGGAAAACTCATTTGCGATTTCCTAGAAGGGAATTTTGTTTGATACATCATTGCCATGTAGGCTTGAGATCACTAGAAACAACCAAAGTGAGACTCTATCGCAAAATAAAAATAAAAATAAATGTTCAATAGAGATCAAGGTATTTCAGTGAGCACTTAACAATATTTCTTATCACAGCCTTATCAATACTTCTCTGCAAACTGGAATCAACCACGTATTTGTTAATGCCCCCCTTTTCTTTCCTCAGACCTGAGCCACAGGCCACATGCAGCTACCAAGCACTAGAAATGGGGCTGATCTGAATCAAATGTACTGTCTGTGAAAAATACACACCAGTCTCGATAAACCTAGTACCAAGAAACCAAAAGACCATAATGTATCTCATTAATAATTTTTATATTGATCACATATTATCCTGGCACTATTTTGTGCATATTGTGTTAAATAAATTTGTTATTAAAAATTAATGTTTCATTTTACTTTTTAATGTGGCTACACACCAGATGTGTACATAAGAAAAAAGAGAGAGAGAGGAAACAAAGGGACTGACAGGGATGAGGGAGGAGAGAGAGAAAGAGAAGGGAAGGAAAAAATAGAGAGCAAAAAAGAAAAACTGTATTTATCTCAACACTATAATATTATCTGTTTTCTCTGGCCTGTCTTAATGCTAGGCTTCCAGGACTCAATGATATTTCTTATAGTTTAAAAAAATTCCCATACCCATAATCTTAGGGTATGAAGTCATTTTTATCTTTGAGAGAAGAAATCAGCTATGTGCTTCCTTTGATCAGCTGTGTGTTTCCTTTGATCTCCCCAAGGAGTCTTCCTCTGGCCACATCTCATGCAGGGGAGCTTCTTCTGTTCCCAAATGTTACCAAAATGGGTGGAATACCCACTCCACTCAGTCGGGCTGTTAAGGTTTTTATCTTAAACAGTGCAAGTAAAAATGCCCCAAGTCCCCACTTAGCTGAAGCATGGCTCATTAAAAAATAATAATAGCAAAGAGGGATAAATCATTTTCTTCTTGCAATGGTTCATAATTTTATAGAAAAAAGAAGAACACACAAGATTTTTCTCCTTGGAATATAAATCTGTTTTTGAATATTATTGAAAGCAGGCTTTATTTTCCTATCTTGCTAAATATTATAATGTACCGTTTATATCATTAAATGAGAATGTTATAAAGCTGACCTCTGATTAAATTATTAAAATATTGCAAATATGCTTTCTTGAACAGTACCCTTAGAAATGAAATGAATTAAGTCCTAAATGGTATTTCATAAAAGTCCAATACTTTGATATTGTCATTTGTAAATCAAGTGTACTTTTCAAGTTACTCTCTACTACACGTCCAGCCTGCCTCTTCCCTTGAAGTTTGGACATAGTTTTATTGCACATGTCAAAAGACAAACCTTGGGCTCTTACTCTCTCTCTCTCTCCCTTCTGCCTTTCTCCATGGGTGACAGAGCCGCCAGATGCTGGCATCATGCTCTTGGATTTCCCAACCTCTAGACCTGTAAGCCAATTAAATTTCTGTTCATCATAAATTACCCAGTCTAAGCCAGGGCTTTTAACAGATTTCTATCCTACTTCATACAACTATTATTTCTTAATTCAAAAAAAAACAACTAGGAAACACCAAAGTGCTGGGTTCATTACAATCTATGGTGTAGCCAAAAGGTGGGGCTCCTCAAGGTCAGGTGTAAAAGTGGGACAGTACTGAGAAGCTGTGAGAAAGGTTTTCCTGAGTAGGGATCATGTCTTGGTTCAGATGTGTCATTCAAACTGTAGAGTCAGAGTGCCCGAGTTAAGAATCTCAGTCCCGTCATTTATTCCCGTCATTGGGCACATTTCTTCACCAAATAAAATGAAAAAGTAGGGACAATAATAATTCCTACTTCATACAGATGTAAGAATTCTGGAGGAAGATATACAAAAAGAATATCGCATAATATTGGCATGGAGTGAGTGCTTAAAAATCAGAGTGAGTGGATTTAGTAATTGCTCAAGTCATGGGAAGGTGAGGAGGGGAGATGAAGCTGGAGGCAAGTGAAGAGCTTTGACACTAGTTTCTCTGCTGATGCCTTCTTTTGTGTATACAGACGCAAACTCAGCGCCCTCACCCTTGGCCATAAAATTACATCCCGCCTGCCTAGGCTTCCTGCCACAGGTATGGCATGAGCCTTGCTTTGGAGCTCCACCTCTGCCAGCCTCCCAGCTCTCTCTCTCTTCCAAAGCAATTGCATCTTTTGCCACTGTTTATTTTTGCTTTTACAATAAAAACAAAACTTTACATCTTGCCAGATTAATTGCTCTTCTTCATCACTGGATGTGTTTTGAATTGTTAGGTGGAATTCTGTCTTATTGATAGGTCATAGTTTTTATAGCCTGTCTTCCACTGAGGGGTATTTGGTAGATTAGCTTTCAGTGATCTAAACAGAACATCGAAGAACCTCTTTATGCAGACCTTCTTTGTTAAAAAGAGCCTTATTGAGATATAATTGACATGCGTCCATCTAAAATATATAATTTCATCATTTTTAACACTTTTGCAACTATCACCACAATTTTATTTTAGAACAATATCACCCTAAAAAGAAACCTTGTACTCATTAATCACCACTCTGTTCTCTCCATTCCCTAAGCCTTCAGTAACCACTAATTTATTTTCTAATTCTACACATTTCCCTGTTTGGAAATGTCATAAGAAGTGGAATTATACAATCCTCTAAAAGACTATCCCATTTCATGGTCTTTTGTGACTGGCTTCTTTCACTTAGCGTAATGTTTTCAAGGTTTATCCATATTGTAGCATGTAGCAGTAATATGGGGTTTGTCTTTTGGTTATTTTTTATTTCTATTTTTTTTTTGGAGACAGAGTCTCACTTCATCACCCTGAGTAGAGTACTGTGGCATCATCATAGCTCACAGCAACCTCAAACTCTTGGCTATTGGGCTCAAGAGATACCCTTGCCTCAGCCTCCCAAGTAACTGGGAATACAGGTGCCTGCCATGCCTAGTAGTATTTCTTTCTTTTCTTTTTTTCTCTTCCTTCCTTCCTCTTTCTCTCTTTTTTTCTCTCTTTCTCTCTTTCCCTCCCTCCCTTCCTTCCTTCTTTGTGTGTGTGTGTGTGTGTGTGTGTGTGTGTGTGTGTGTGTGTGTGTGTCATAGCTCACAGCAAACTCAAACTCTTGGGCTCAAGAGATCCTCTTGCCTCAGCCTACTGAGTAGCTGAGACTACAGGCACCTGCCACCACAATGACTGGATAGTTTTTCTGGTTTTAGTAGAAATGGGGTCTCACTGTTGCTCAGGCTGGTCTCAAACTCCTGAGTTTAAGCAACCCATGGCCCTCAGCCTCCCAGAGTGCTAGGATTACAGGGATGTAACCTTAGTGTCCGGCCCAGTAATGTATTTTTAATATCACCAAATAGTATTCCAATGTACAATATACCAGTTTCATTTGTCCATCAATTGATGGCTGTCTGGGTTGTTTCCACTCTGGGACTATTATGAATAATACTTACATGAGCATTCATGTTTAAGTCTTTCTATAGATACATGTTTTCACTTCTGTCATTCTCACTGCATAGTTTTGCCCTTAATCAGGTGTTGTTCTCTTTGGTTTCACTCTTGTATGGATTATCCTGGATTGACGACTTTGCACTCCACCCCAACTCTGTCCCCCTCCAGAGCATACTGCAGGTTCCACCACCCAGTGGGAAGGGGTGGAAGGAAATTAGAAAATGAAGACATCATAGAATAGTAAGTACATTTTTTATGTTGCACTTGTAGTTTTTAACATATGTAAGTATGAATATATTTTACTATAACTTTCATTTGAAGAAAAATATCACATTGTTCACTATAGCAAGGATAAATGAATGAAGCAGAAGTTGTGAGACCTGCGCTAGATTACTTTCTGTCCTCAGGAGATTTTCTCTTCAGAAGTTATGATGAACCTCATACCTGTACTATAATGAGATTATGCAATATCTCTGCCTAATGGGCATAATTCTCTGGTCCCTCTTGGGCCCTTCCCAACAGCTATCAGGAGCACTCATTAGAATAGTTCCCAAATGTCCTCTTCTAACATATGCATTTATCTAGCAATGTATCTATTTACATACAAACAATGCTCCAATTCAGGAAGCCATTCTCCACTTCTTCCTTTTCTTTCCCTCCACACATCTAATTGATTCCTAACTTTTCAAATCTCTCCTACTCCCCTTAATCACTGACCATTGATTAATCGACGACTTCAACACTATCTCACCACAAGAACAATGAACTTTTTTACCTTGCTTCCTTCCTCAAATCTCTCTCTCATTCTCTATCATTCATTTACCTTTTATATAATAATTACAATATCCCTATTACTCATAAGATAGAAACAAATTATTTTCATCTTTTCACAAAGAGCTGTATTATCTGACTGTTTCAAATCTTTCCAATGCTATTTCTCACTGCTGCACTATAGGCCTATTGTGATTTTCTGAATTTGTATGTTTTATTTCATTTTATTTTTATATATTTTTTGCCTTTGTACATTGCTGTTTACTCTCTTTGGACAATAATCAATTTAGTCTGTCAAACTCTTGTTTTTTTCTTTAAAACATTATTTAAGTATACCCTTTTCTGTGAAGCCCTACTAGGTATCTCCAAATTCAGTTTATTTGCCCCTTCTTTACACTCCCTTGGCACTTAGCTTATTACTTAGTAATGACATATCATTCTTAATATCAATTATTTTTCTGCATATCTATTTCTTTATTATCCTGTGTGCTCCTTAAAGCAAGATAAGCATCTTGTTTATTTTTAAGAAACCCAAATCCTTGACTTTACATAAACAGAATTTTATTCAATATTTGATGAAAGAAGATATTTTGAATAAAACATAGAAGACTCAATCTTCAAGAAGAGTAGAAGAGTTCAGTCATTTTTTTGAAGCCATTGCCTATGGCTTAGTGAATTTCACCTAGTTTAGAATTTTATTAGGAATCCATAATACTTCAAGATACCAACTCTCCATATTGTTAGGTTATGCCACATTGTGTTTATAAATAAATCCCCACATAGCAGTGACTTAGCACCACAAAAGATTATTTCTTGCTCAGATAAAATTAAAAGTAAGTCCTCTGTGGGTCTACCTTATCTGTGATCCAGGGCCTACTTTCCCTCCAATTTATTAATGCCAACTCAACATTAGACCTTACATCCCTCAATATAATGAGAAATTTTGTTATTTAATTTATGTGTGGGAAATAACTGAGAGAATTTGTAGACCGCATTGGATTGCAGAAGAAAATTAGAAATATTTTACTTCAATATTTTTTCCTTTGACATATTTTGAGATGGTAGCTATGGGATTCTCAGGCTGTAAAGCTCTTTTTTGTGGGGAAAAAAATCAAGCACACTGAAATTGGCCTTTATAAAATTAACATAGGGCTACAGGGTAAGAACTCTGGCAGGGAACTCAACTGCAAAGTAATAGACATAGTTAAAAATAAGTAAATAAAAACAGCCATTGTTTTCTAGCCTGCTTTCTTATAATTGCTTACTACTCAAGAGTCATATAATTGATAGTCCTAAAATATGTAGCTTTCTAATCACTTCTATAGGTAATAACACTAGTGTAAAAGCTAAGACTGTTCTTTGAGATATTTTCCAAAGTCTACTTTCAGGTGGACCAATTGATGCCAAATGGACCAGTGGGCATACTTAGGAACTAACTCAACAGGTCCTACAATCCTCTATCTGGGATCTGACTCACAAGTAGATAATTTCTGCTCCCTAGTCCTAGGAGTTCATTCCCAGTGAATCAGCAGACCCAATTCCCTAGCTCTTTGTCTACCAAACTATCTTTTAAAAAACCTTGGCCATAAAATTCTTGGGGTGATGATTTTTTTGAGAAATTCCTTCCATATCCTCCTTCAGTGCCCTAGGATACTAAACTCTTTCTCCCCAGAAACACTTGTATCTCAGGGTATCTGCTTCCCACTTTGCAGTGAACCATATAATCTGGTTGGGCAGTGACAAATTTGGGGCACTAGTCTGGGATCACCCTTTTGGGGACTAGCCCATGGTTTGTAGCTTCTCTTCAGTGGGATGGAAATAGAGGTGCACCCTTGTGGCTGCTCAGTCCTCTTGGCTTGTGGACCACCTCTAGTGCCTTTTCCACCAATAGTACATTGTCAAACCAAGGGTCTTTCTTGGTCAGCTCATTCTATGTTATAGAAGGGTCTTTTGTTAGGGAAATGTCTCCCCATTTAGATGGAGCATAGGGGCTTGTGTGGACCCCTTCTCACTACTGCACTTGTGTAGTAAAAACTTTTTTCAAATTAAAATAATTTATTAAAAAGTTAATGGGCAAAAGAAAAATCCTTTTAACTAAAGAGACTTTAGAGAGCTCTTATTCTAAGCAAATGCCTTATTTGTATTTATGGCAATACCAAATTTGTTTTGTATAAGGCCAAAAATAATGTGATGGCTAACTTGAAGACCATAAAAACTGACCTAAAGATGAAAGATAAAAATTCTTTGTATTCTAGTGAGACTCTGTCTCAAAAAAAAAAAAAGAAAAAATTAAAAAATAAAAGAACCGGGGAGGGGGGAGGATAGGTGGAGGGAAGGTAATTGTTGGGATCACATCTACGGTGCATCTTAGAAGGGTACAGATGAAACTTAACCAAACGCAGAATACAAATGTCTTCATACAATAACTAGGAAAGTGCCATGAAGGCTTTGTTAAACAGTTTAATGAAAATGTTTCAGATTGTATATGAAGCCAGCACATTGTACCCCACGATTGCACTAATGTACACAGCTATGTTTTAATAAAAAAAAATAAGAAAAAAAAATTCTTTGTATTCTGCCCCATAGGAAGGAAAATAAAGGCCAATATACCTTGTGCCCTAATGGTTAAAGTTCTATGCTTTCACCCCAGCAGCATAGAACAAGTCAGGAAATGAGTCTGTTCTGGTTTGCTATGGTAGAACTTTCATTATTTATTGATTCCTTTTGCTTTTGAATACAACTTTTGATTTCTTGTATTTTGTAGGGAAATTTGGGGATGTTGGACATAAAATTTAAAAAAAAGACAAACCATGAGGGTCTAAATTAGCTCTTGGAAAATATATTTTTTTTCATGCATCAACTGTAAAGGAAGAATTAGTTTGATCAACATCTTTAGAGAATGAATTTGCAAACTCTATAGTAGCAAAAAGTATATTTACCTACTTATACCTTTTAAATTACTTTTTCTGAGCTATGAACAATGCCCTATTTTTTTTCATGTGTTGTTTTTGATAGACCACACTAGGATAGGAAAACAACTCTGACTTTTCTAGTACTCAAAAAAGTCAGGGCTTAGGGCTTTAAATGATTGTCAAGGGGGAGTAATGCTTAAACCACAAGATGACTTAATCCTCCCTGCTCTTCTCCTTCCTTCATTGACTGTCCAGAATATAGACCACAAAGGGTTCAGCCTCAGTCCCCCAAAGCATATGATGAGTGCCATGCATTTTCTGGGCCAGAAACTCATTGGTCAGGCCATGGATCATGGCCTTTACATATCCCATCACTCATTTACTAAGTCCAGGGACTTGGCCAGCCCTTAAGTAATAAATTACTGATGCTGGCCATACAAGCAATCAAGTGTGGGATACTTTATGAATATGAGAAGACATTCTTTTCTTCTTATGGAGCCCTGGGCAGCCCAGCTCAGCATTATTGTGGGCCTCCAGGCCAGGGGGGATTCCTTTGTCCAGGGCTTGGCCTTCCCTCCCACCCTTCACAGGGAAATGGAGCCACTGCCTACTGAAGTCAAGATGCGAATGCAGTGTGTCCATAAGGAAAAAAGAAAAGAGAGTGGGAATATTTGCCCCAGCTGAGCCTGGCTCATTGTGATAATACCCAAAATCCTAAAAAGAGTTTGCTGCACACAAAGAAGTGCAACTCTTGCTTGGGCCTGTTTGGGATGAAGAATTGACTTCAGGGAAGGGAAAGTCCTGCTAGACAGATCATTTTCACCTACAGAAGACTGTTAGTTGCCTCCCCAATATCTACCCCCATTCTTTCTGAACCAAGTGCACTGTAGACAGTGCCTCACCATCCTATCTACTGACTAAATTAGATGCAGTCATCTACTATGGAACTAAACATAAAAATGCAATCCAGGGGCGGCACCTGTGGCTCATCAGGTAGGATGCCGGGTTCGAACCCGGCCTCTGCCAAACTGCAAAAACAGAAAAGTAGCCAGGCATTGTGGTGGGCGCCTGTAGTCCCAGCTACTGGGGAGGCTGAGGCAAGAGAATTGCCCTAAGCCCAGGAGTTGGAGGTTGCTGTGAGCTGTGTGACGCCATGGCACTCTACCAAGGGTGATAAAGTAAGACTCTGTCTCTAAAAAAAAAAAAAAAAAAAAATGCAATCCAGGAGTCAAAGTGCAGACAGAGAGATTCTGATATAGCCTTGCAGGTAAAATTGTCCTATTTCTAAAAACCCAACAAAAAGACCGTGAATTCATCAGACTCTCCAAAGAAACAGAACCAATAAGATGTATATACATACAGAAACAGATTTATTTTAAGGACTTTGCTTACAAGATTATGGGAGCTGGCAAGTCCAAAATCTGTATGACAAACCAGCAGGCTAGAGGTCCACCTGAGCTGAGGTCACAGCTCGAGTCTGAAGGCAGCCTGCTGGTGGAATTCCCTCTTCCTCAGGGGAGAGCTGACTTTTTTGGTCTTAAGACCTTTAATTGATTAGACGATGCCCACCCACATTATGAAAATTAATCTTCTTTTCTCAAAGTGTACTGATTTATGCATCTTCAGAAAATAAGATAAAGTAGCTGGGCCTGTGGTATGTGCCTGCAGTTCAGTGACTCTAGAGGCTGAGGTGGGGAGGACTACTTGAGCCCAGGAGTTCAAGGCTATAGTGAGTTATGACTAAGTCGTTGCACTCCAGCATGGGTAAAAGAGCATGACCTTGTCTCAAAAAAAAAAAAAAAAACAAAAACAAAAAAAGAAGGAGAATGAGAAGTTTTAAAGTTTAAAAATACACAAACGGAAAAGTCTATTAAGTTAAATGTTGATCTCATCTAAAAATTGTCTTCATGGTAGGACCTAGAATAGTCTTTGACCAAATATCTGGGTACCATGGCCTAGCTAAGTTACTGTACAAAATTAACTATCACAAACCACCAAACAGAAATACTTACTAGAAAATATAAGGAAGTTTACCTGTAAGCCAGGTCATATGGGGCTGGTCAGGGCTTCATTGTCTTCCCTTCTGCCATCCAGTGAGGGACCTTCCCTTGTGGTTGCAGACAAGTGTTATTTAGTGGGGAGTGTCCATGTAGGATGCTGCCCAGTCTGGAGTCTCTATATGAAAAAGTATTCACCTCCACACATATGATCAAGTTAACACAAATAACTTAAAATGGATCATACACCTACAAGAAAAGCAAAGACTATAAAACCTTTAGAAGAAAACATTTAGAAGATACTATTCTCAATATTTAAAAATGGAATACTGAATAATATAATGTTGGAAACATGCATATATAAAAAAAATTTAAAGAAATGCACTGGATCAAATTCAGGACAGTGGTTAATCCTGTGGGGCGTAGTAGGAAATAACACCAGGAAAAGGTTCCAGGGCACTTCAAGGCACTAGAGGCATCACCAGCCAGCAGCACCCCCTCCTCAGAGGTCTAGGTTTCAGCTCTGCAGGCCTCTCTTATAAGCCTCTGAGCTTTGTAATTCCAACATCTCCCTTTTGTTCCAGCAGCAGGAGTGGTAGCTGTTTTCTGCAGTTGTTACATTTATGACACCTTAGTGCTTTCTCTTCACTCTTCCGTTACCCAGTTAACAACTTCACAAATATTTAACAATTCTATATGTTAAACTCACCTTGTTCAAATAATTAGTATGGTTTCAGGACCCTGCCTAATGTAAATATTGCTTACAATGGGTTGGAATAGCCTGTGAGTGTTCATTTCATTAATATTCCTTATGAATATAACAAATATTATTTTCTATCCAATATTTCATCATTTCCAGAATGAAATGATCTACATCAGATCACAATACTTCCTTAATTAGAACCCTCCACTGGCTTCCTACTATGCCAGCAAAAATATGCAAACCTCAAGCCTGGCAGAAAAGGGTCTTTATCATTTAGCACCTTCACCACTACTTCTGTAACAGTTTGACCATAGCAAAGTTTAATCACATTTCATGAGTCTTTAAACCAATATTCTTTGATCTGAAGATGTTCTGTTCTTCCTCTACTCTACCTATCCTATGCTTCCTCCAAATTCAATGAGAAATGCCAGCTGGAATAATGAACATAAACCACTCCAGGAATTGGTAGCAAGTGGTACCCGCCTGCTTCACATTCAGCATTGTTTAGAGAAGCCTGTTGATCAAATAGAATCACCCATTTTCATAGTAATAACTACCACCCGTCCCTCTCATTCTAAGGAGTAATCTGTAGGGAAAACAAACAGATAGAATTTGAGAGAAAACCTATGCCAATTACCCATGCAAACCAACATAGGCTAGTTTTTTATATATAGGACAATATATGTATGTTTATATTTTTACATATACATATAATATACATATAATACGTATAATATATTATATACATATAATATATACATATGCATGCTTCATTATACACTATCAGATGTGTGTGCATATATGTATATATATATACACACACACACACACACATATCTCCAATACACACACATCAGGTCTTTGAAGGAAAATCAACATCATAAAGAAGATAGCAGTAAATTGTATTATTGTTTGTAACTATACACTACCTCTCTTGTGACAGGATTACATAATTCTATGCATTGGCCTATGCCCAGTAGTGTTTCTTGTGGGAGAAGCATACTTCCCACCCCCTTAATACTGGACTTACCCGTGCAACTAGATTTAGCAATAACACATGGGCAGATTCGATGTACCTCATATCTGAGCAAAACTTTAAAGAGCCCTGTGTGTTTCTCTCAACCCTCTTGCACTTCTTCATCTGCCATAAGAAAAGAATAGCCCATATTAAGGTCCCTCTTTCAACCTTTTGGGGAAAAAAAAACATGTGAGGCAGGAGTAGAGCCAGCATTGACCTGTAGCCAACATAAAAGATAAACAAAAAATTACTTTTGTTCCATAGTGTACACACACCACAGCTTGTTAATCCATTCCTGGGTTGGTGGGCATTTAGGCTGTTTCCACATTTTGGTGATTGTAAATTGAGCTACAATAAACAGTCTAGTGCAAGTGTCCTTATGATAAAAGGATTTCTTTCCTTCTGAGTAGATGCCCAGTAATGGGATTACAGGATCAGATGGGAGGTCTAGCTTGAGTTCTTTGAGGGTTCTCCATACTTCCTTCCAAAAAGGTTATATTAGTTTGCAGTACCATCAGCAGTGTAAAAGTGTTCTCTTCTCTCCATATTCACACCAGTCTCTGCAGTTTTGAGATTTTGTGATGTGGGCCATTCTCGCTGTAGTTAGATGGCATCTCAGGGTAGTTTTGATTTGCATTTCTCTAATAATTAGGGATGATGAGCATTTTTTCATATGTTTGTTAGCCATTTGTCTGTCTTCTTTAGAGAAGGTTCTAATCATCTCTCTTGATCATAGATATATGGGATGTTGGGGTTTTTTCGTGTGGATTAATTTGAGTTCTCTATAGATCCTAGTTATCAGGCTTTTGTCTGATTCAAAATATGCAAATATCCTTTACCATTGTGTAGGCTGTCAATTTGCTTTGGTTGTTGTCTCCTTAGCTGTACAGAAACTTTTCAGTTTAATTAAGTCCCATTTGTTTAATTTTTTGTTGTTGCAATTGCCATGGAAGTTTTCTTCATGAAGTCTTTTCCCAGGCTGATATCTTCCAGTGTTTTTCCTATGCTTTCTTTCAGGATTTTTATTATTTCATGCCTTAAATTTAAGTCCTTTATCCATCTTGAATCAATTTTTGTGAGTGGAGAAAGGTGTGGGTCCAGTTACAGTCTGTTACATGTGGATATCCAGTTCTCCCAGCACCATTTATTGAATAGGGAGTCTTTCCCCCAGTGTATGTTCTTCTTTGGTTTATCAAAGAGTAGGTGGTTGTAAGATGTTAGTTTCATTTCCTCGTTTTCTATTCGATTCCAAATGTCTATGTCTCTATTTTTGTGCCAGTACCATGCTGTCTTGACCACTATGGCTTTGTAGTACAGCCTAAAATCTGGTATGGTGATGCCCCCAGTTTTGGTTTTATTACTAAGAACTGCCTTAGCTATGCGGGGTTTTTTCTGGTTCCATATAAAATGCAGAATCATTT
>CAUYRH010064437.1:0-16198 GCA_963574655.1 Perodicticus potto
TCCTTCCTTCCTTCCCTTCCTCCCTCCCTCCCAGTCAAGGGCAGGAGTGAGAAGCGGGTAAAGAGTAAGCGATTGGTGTTTTCTAGACAAACTGTAGTAACTAACAAACATTGGAACGTTGTAAAGCGAGGACTGTTTGTGCGGACACTGTGAGTCGATTTGTCCTACCCTTTGTTGGGAGTTCAGCAACTGTAACTCTGGACACTTTGTGTCCCTGTAGCCCTGGAGTCATTGTGGTAAGCAAAATACTTCCCATATTTTCTATGTTTGGGAGTGGAAGTGAAATTCGTCCATAGTTTGAGAACCACTCTGGTCATTTCCACATTAAAAAAGTGGGAAGTGTTGAGGGTAGCACTCGGCATTTGAAGCAGAGTTCTGGAAGTTGGAGCGTTCTGAGTGAACTTCCCTTAAGTGTGTGGTGTCTCACACCTCCCTCATAAGACAGGTGAGGCAGAAGGAGCCTCCCAGGCCCGATCAGGAGTCACGTGACCTAGAGTCTAGCTGGAATTTGCCACCTGTCTTTGCTTCTCAGCCCCTTTGAATCCTAATTTCCCCAGCTATATGATAGATTTCACAGACCTAGTTTACAAGATTATTGGGAGGAATAAATTGGAAATGTGTGTGAGTATTAGGTGAATGTGAGGAATTGCTCTGAATCGTTGGGAGGCCTTTCTTGGACTACAGTGAAATATAACAGAACCCTCTAATGTCTCAGCAAAGTAAACATCCTCAGTTTTTAGACGCCCCCTCATGTGAGAAGGTCACTCCTTTCCCATCTCCATGCAGTTAGCTGTTTTTCTCACTTGGTGAAATGCAGCAAATTGACATCTTAATCCATTATTAGTACCTGAAGTAACTTTAAACAGGCTCCTGCATGAGGATAGGCCTTACTTTCTCTACTGATATAAGGGAAGAGTACAAATAAGTCGGTCTTTTAGAGAAATTGGCTGCAGATGGCTCCCAGCTGGTAGCCATTTTGAATGATAAATTTAAATGTTGAGTTACAGAGTTCACCGTTCTTTTCACGGTCGAAGAATAAATATTTCAAGTAAAGTCAGTATAAATAGTCTTGTCTTGGGTTGATCTGAGATGCTGATTAACTTACCTGTGGATTTTTTTTTAACTTTATGTTTGGATTGAAGAATTGGGTGAAATGACCATGTTAGTAGAATGTTGCTGATTTGGCAAAGGTTTCTTTCATCTGTAAGAGATTATCCTGTAATTGCTGCAGACCTACAGAATGTATAGTTTAGCGAACATTGGTAGATATGGTCTCTTTCCACATGGTAGAAATTTATTATGACTTGAGCATTGAAGAATATGAATGGAAATTATTTTTTATTGTGGATGAAACTGCTTGTAGAATTTGATTAGATTTTACTTGTTTATTTTGTTCTCCCTTTAGAAATTTATTTTAGGATAAATTATTTAAGTGATTCCGTGTGTATCTCTAAATATTTTTTTAATAGCTGACGGACTTTCTTCCAGTTAAAATTTCTGAATTCAAATTTTTGAAAACATTACTCTCCTTTCCTTCCTCTGCCTCTGCCCTCATGCCCCACAGAAACTAAAATCAAAACAGGAACATACACTTTCATGTTTATTAGGTACCTTCTTAATATGGAAAAGGTAGCACTATTAGTCTTGAATCAGGGAACATTACTCCCTCTTTATGAAATTAAAATGAGTAGAAAGTTAAGATGACTATTTAATTTCCAAAGCTGTTACATAACCATAGCATCCTATCTTCATCAGGTGTTAGATGGTGAAATTACAGATGAACTATGAACATACATATTTTTTCTTCCATCAGCCATCTTAATTTTAATTGCTTCATATATTTAAAAAGTGATTTCTTAGTGCAAATCCTTCTGTCACTATGAATATTGGTTATTCATCAAATCTGATATTAGCATTTGAGTGAAGTTACGTTTCAGGTATGAATTCAGTAAAGAGCCCAGTAAGTCTAACAACAAAAATTTAATTGGTTCAGATAGTTATATTTTTAGATGGGCTCCTCTTAAAATCTCTGCTTTTCTGGACATGTAGGATTTCTGTCTAGTATAAGAGAACACTTATAGAGTCTCAGATTCTTATAGATTCACTTATAGATTCAAAGATTGGTGGAATTGAGAAGAGATTGTTTTGTCAATGAGGATGTCTAGAAGTTGAAATTTACTGACTTGAAAGAACAGAAATAGAAGAGCATTCAGAATTATTAATTAGAACAAAAGTCTTTCAGATTTTTATGGTGTGATTTAATGTTTATAGAAAGTGATTCAGAATCAGTCGTTTTAGAGCTTTGAGCTTTGTTTTGATTTCAGGAAGGTGGAAACATGTACAATAATAAGACTTTTTAAAAAACTAGCTGGAATTTACTTTAGGATTTTTTTTTTTCCTGAAGATAATCATTTTCTTCTCAGAAGTTTCGTGGCTTTGTGGCTTTTTTGGCATTTCTTAGTTTAACTGACACCATAATTTTTATAGTTGTATTTGCAGAAGAGAATGCTAATCATTTTAAGCCTGATTCTCAATTCTCAGGTCAAATTTTACACTAGAGGGTATGGGAGGTAGTCAGAATTAGCCACTTAATTGAAAATTCCTTGAAGGCAAACTAAACATTTTGGACAACATGTTGACTTAAGGAATGTCACGGGATTCTGGAAAATGATTTTCTTGCCAGGTTTTTAGGGAATTAATTGGCTCATGAGAAATGTATTATATCCTCTTGAAAAGGTGTCAATGTCTCTGTCTATTGTAAAGCCTGCCCCCATCCTTTTGGCACCAGGACTGGTTTCATGGAAGACAGTTTTTCTGTGACCAGGGTGGAAATTAGATTCTCATAAGGAGTACGTAACCTAGATCTCCTGTGAGAATCTAACGCTGCCTCTGAGCTGAGAGGAGGCTGAGGTCAGGTGATGATATAAGTAATAAGAAAGGGCTGTAAATACAGACAAAGGTTCACTTGCTCTCCTGCCTCTTTCCTCCTGCTGTGTGGCCTCCTTCCTAATAGGCCGTGGACCAGTTAGGGAACTGCAACATCATAGGTTCCAAAAAATGTGTTCCTATCTCCATGACGTTTTAACAAATGTCACTTTAATGTTTATAGAAAAATGATTCAAAATTCAATAGTTTGTCTTCCGAGTTTTGTTTTTGTGAAGGTACAAACAAGGATGGTAATAAGATTTTTCTAAAGAAACCCAAAAAACAACTAGTTGGAACTCATTTCAGAATTTGTTTTAAAACAGATCAACTTTTTTCTTAGGGATTTTTGTGGCTTCTTTGATTTCAACCACATCTTCCTGACCTCACCTTTTCCAATTCTCCTATTTATCTGCTTCGATGAACATTTAGGGCATCTTTTTTGCATAGCTTGTGATACAGAACTTGTATCACAAAGTGACTTGCTTACTGGTCTAATTCCTGCTTTTCTGCCCCTTTCCCCCATACTTTTGCCACTTCTAGGGGGCAAGCTTGTCAGCCCCTGCTACTGTAGTCTAGAACCAAACCTGGGGTTCCTGGGCCGAATTCCACCTGTACCACGCCCTGCAGAGAACTTTGCTTCCCCATCCTGGTCTCAGAATGCTTCCCCCTGCTGCTAAAGCCCTTATTAGTGTGCAGCATCAAAGCTGCCGGGACCAACTTGCTGTCATTGTAGATGATGGTTGAGAGAGGTTCATTGATAACTTCCCAGGTGTAAGTTCAACTTCGTGAAAGTGAAGTTCGTATGGGCTCTTATTATGGGTAATCACTCCACCTACCAGAGTGTATTTGTAATGAGTGTCGCTACAGGCACACTTGATGGCTTCAGCTTATGTCCTGTCTTCAAGTGTATTTGGAGCACATTTGTATGCACAGCCCTAGGACCGTGGAGAAGACATGAAATGCATTCCCTGTCCTGGATGCCTGAGGTGAGCCTTAAAGGCCTTCAGTTATGCCCTCAAAGGTATCTGCCCCCTCTCCTCCTTCTAAACTTTCTGTGTGACTTCCCCACTGCTGCCTGGGATGCTTTGTTCCCTTTTTCTCTGGCTAGTCAACTTGTTCTCCTTTCATTAGGCCATTTATAAACATTTATAAGCATTTCCTCGAGGTAACTTTCCCTGACTACCCACGACCAGGTTAGCATCCCTTCTATGTGACCTGTTGCCATGCTCCACTCTGGAACTTGGCACACAGTACCATGGTGGTGATTAACCTTGATTAACCCGGATTAACTTGTCCTCGCCCATGTGAGACCCAAGGACCTAAGAGGTAGGGACCATTTGTTTGCCATGGTAGCCCTGCTGTCTAGGACAGTGCCTGCCTAGCTGAAAGCAATCAGTGTTGTAGCAAATACAAGGACTGATGTCTTGGAGCAGTATGTGTCACGCTCTGTGCTTGGGGTTTTCCCACATGTTTTCTCATTGAGTCTCCATGGCAACTTTAGGAATAGATAGATATTATGATTAACGTTATAGAAGAGCAATGTGAAATTGATAGAAGTTAGGTAATTTGGCCAACACAACAGTCAGAAAGGGCAGAGCTGGTGCTTAACTCCGGAGTACATGCTCTTAATGGCCAGATTACACACAGTGATAACAAACCAAAGATGTGTGCGAGGGCGTCCCTCCAGAGCTCTGTGTGGGGCTGGCAGCCTTGTGCCTTCGGAAGCTGGCATTGGTTGGCTACAAATGGTGTTCAAGGGAGTCACCTCTTTTCTAGTTATATAGGAAAGGTCTGCTTCAGATGGTAAATCCTAATTTCTAGTCATATGTTTTCTCTAAAATATTTGATGTTTACTGAGACTCAGAACTTTAGAGAACTTATGGTATAGTAGATAGAACTCTAGTTTTAGAGTGAGGATACTAGGTCACCTCTCTCCCCATTTTAGACAGCAGTGATGTGGACTGTCTTGTAAGCCACCGCTTCTCTACACAATGGAGATGGGGGTGGTTGTGGGTATTGGAGGGAGTCTGTGTAAAGTAGGCATTCCAATGTGTTGGCTGTTACCTACCAGTCTTAGGATATTTTCTCTGGCATATTACTTCCCATGACACAGCACCTGTTGGTGTTTAGTAAAGGAAGGTCATATGCAGGTGGTCTCTGGGAAGTCTTGCTGATGATGGATAGTTCAGAAAGTTACATCTTCTACCCCTGTGTTAAAGGGATGCACCTCTATTATAGTATCATACTAAGTCCCATGAAATCATTTACTGGATTAAATGGCCAAATTATTTAATTCAGAAAAAGAAAAACATGGAGATTATCTCTTTACCATCCTCCTACCAACAGCATTATAGTAAGATTTTACTTTTCTGTTGTATCTCTTTAGGAGTCTTAAGCAACTTAGAGGAACATTCTGAGTCTAGTTACATCTGGGGCTTGCTGTGTGCAGGGCAGAGAGCTGTCAGTTTTTCAGACACAGACCATAAATAAGTAAACACAGAAAAGAACAGGATTTCTGATTGTTATAAGGGTTAGAGGGGAAAGAAAGGCAGGGAGGTGGGAAGAATAATGGTGATGTGAGAGCAGAAAGTGACAGCAACTTGGACACTGAGCATGAGAAAGAGCCAGGACAGGAGGGCCTGGGGAAGAGAGACTAAGTAGCGAATTCTCAGAAGGTGGAGCCTGTTGGATATGTGTTTGGGGTGACCAGCATGGCGGCTGGTGCAAAGGGAGTTGAGGAGCATAGTACCTGTATTTCATTTTTTAATTTTTTAATGAGTTTACAATTAATTAACTAGATTAATTGTGCAAACAACTAAACATATTAACAAGGACAGGCATGAGAAGAGAGTAGACAGGGGCCATGTCCTGCGGGGTTGAGGTCACAAGCTCACCTGTCTTCAGGGCCAGACTAGCACCTTGACTTAGGGAAGACAATGTGGCCTTAATTTTGTTGCTCAGTTTCTTAAGAGACATGAGTGTAGAGAATATTTCTTTGAGTAAAACATCAAATGCTGCAATAAGTGGCAAGTGAGCAGTACAAACAGGATGATAATGGTGGCAAGTGGCCTTTGACTTCAGAGGCAGAGACACAGCGGGAACTGGGAACAGCCTGGAGCCCGCTGGCCCTAACTCAAGGGGGCAGCTGCTCCTCGGTACAAGCCAAATGTTGCCCTGTGGGAGTGTGGTTTCCATGTGCTAAATCTGCGAAGTTTTCCAGAGAACCAGAAATCTGAATTTTTATGCGAAATTCCCAGATTTAAAAATGTTGGCTCAAGCTTAAAAAACCTTTATGATGAATAGGCAAGATGCATCTGTGGGCTGCCAGTCTGAAACATCTGCTGAAAGTCCTTTTAGGCTGTGACAAAAGGGGTTCAATGAAGAGTATGCATGTGAACCATTTGTTTTTTTGTCCAGTATGTAGCTCACACAGAGGAGAAAAAGGCACTTATTAATTGCACCATTAATGTGTTTAGTTGTCCTCACTGTTAATTTATTTAGTTAGCTCTGAATCCATATTAAAGGTAAATAGTATCCGACTCTAATTCAAGTGATGAAACGAATGAATGGTAGTCGCCGTTATTTGCCTATTAAGTTGCTTAGTAGTTTGCACTATTTGGTTAATTTTGTATTCATGTTACAAAAGTAAACCTTAATCTAGTGTAATTCACATAATAAAATTAGTAAGGAATAAGTTCAAGTTTAGACTTATTCTTTTTTTTTTTTTTTTTTGCAGTTTTTGGCTGGGGCTGGGTTTGATCCTGCCACCTCTGGCATATGGGGCCAGAGCCCTACTCCTCTGAGCTGCAGGTGCCACCCGGAACTTATTCTTTTCTTATTTAGTTCCCGCTTCCCTTGCAATCCTTGGTTTTCTCACTTGGTCTTGTGCTTTGGCTCATTTGAGTGTCAAGATCGCCTGGATGGTGTGAGCTGCATGTGAAATCAGGAGGAACTGGGGCAAAAATGCCGTTCTGGACCAGGCAGAGGATGATGGGGAATGCAGTCCTATGACGTGACGTTGTGTTTAGAGGCTTTTCATCAGTTTTAATGAAATACAAATGTGCCCTAAAGCAAGTTATTGTTTTCCCAGGGGAAGAAAAACTTTTTCATTTAGTACGGCCTAACTCATGCAGTTTTATATTACAAGAATCATGTTTGCTATGTTGCAATCTGTTGGCGATTGCCTTGGGGAATTTTATTCAGCTACAAGCATCTCTGCTGGTTCTGGCATCAAGTTGGGCTAATTACTTGTTCATGTACTTTTTGGTCTCATCTCTATGTTAGAATTCTAGAGCATCACAGAGAGGAACACTGAGAGTAACAAAATATACTTGAATATTTCCAGTAGATTAAAGGCTTATAAAAGGCTTATAAAAACATCTCTTTCCCCCGCAAGGTTTGTTTCACATTGTTTTTCAATGAGATCATTTTGTATCAACACGAAGCTAGAAACTTGAAAATAAGCTTCTTTGCATCAGAAAAATCTTATCTGTAAATACAAGTTCTTAATTGAATCAATATTTTCCTCAATTTTTGTTACAGATCATGGAGGAAACAAATACACAGATTGCTTGGCCATCAAAATTGAAGATTGGAGCCAAATCCAAGAAAGGTAAATTGTGAAAGAGATAGAAATTGGTGGTTTTGATAAAAGGTTAAAGAATTACTTCAAGTTTGCTGGAGAAAAAATAAATAAATAAAAAATACCTTTATTTTATTTTTATCTCTTTTGTCACCAAATATTTGTTAAATGGCACTATTTCAGGAAGATTATCGTAATTAAAAGCAATATACAGTTTTTTACCCAACAACAGAAAAATATTTTTAAGTATTAATACAATAGAAACTGTATTAGCATATTAACTATATAGAAGATACCATAGCAACTTATTATGTTCTAGTGTCCCCACTGGTCTATATACACGAGTCATAGTAATTTTCCCCCCTATAAGAATGTGTTCTCAACATGTAAATTCCCATTGTTTACATTTCAGAACTTTTTTGAAATTAAACCTCTGTACCCACAGGTTTAATTGCAACCCCCCTCCAATATGGTTTGAACCATAGATTTCCTTTCTTGAGTGCTTTCTTCCCTTCCTCTATGACACATCAAAGACTCTTGATTCCATTTTTAGGCTATTCCCTTGTCTGGGAATTTGTTATCTTACAGGGTTCTACCCAATGCCTGGAGAGTTGAAAATTGAAGTTTAGCCTCCCTTGATTTTTTTTATTCCAAGACTACATGGTATTTTCCAATGTAACCTGACCCTGTATATTTTTATGGATAGTTTTTCTTTCTTAAGTGTGACTTTAGCCTCAACAAATTCCATTGTGTATATTTCATTGAGTAGAGATGCCTGTAGTCATCAGATGATAATGACAAATACTATCAAACAATTCGAAATAATTGCAAACTGAGCATTATACATAGGTCACTATGAAAGTTTTGAGACAGACTGTTATGGTGCATTTTCTCACTTCCAAGAAACACAGTCAACAGCATCCTTTTTTATTCACCCGTGCAAGTTTCAGCTTTCTCGGCTTATCAGTGTTGCTGAGAGGGCTTTACTTATGTCTGTCTGTGTGGATTTTATATTTCTTGATTTCTCTGTGTCTCAGAACTTTCACAATGATGCATGAATATCATGGTCTGGCTTTTTTGTTCTTGCTGTTCAGTTTTGTATTTTCTGCTCTTTTTCTCTATGACTTTTATTGCTAAATGATAACACTGTCATTTCTCAGTACCTCTCATTTCAGTCCAAATTACTTTCTTTTAATCTTATTTTATTAGTTACTTATTGCATGGGATATGAATTATTTTGCAGTTAACTTCTGTGAGTGTTATTAAGTGAGCTTCAATTAGCTGGAATTCCTACAGAAATTCCAGTCTCGTTACCTTAATATGTTTGATCACAGTGGCAAGGAACTGGAAACTTAGGTGCTACACAGTCTATGTCTTTGTATAAGCCTCACGTTTGCCAAGTGATATAGAATATATTCTTAGGCTCGGCACCTGTAGCTTAGCAGCTAGGGCACCAGCCACATACACCAGAGTTGGTGGGTTTGAAACCAGCCTGGGCCTGCCAAACAACAGTTACAACTATAACCAAAAAATGGCCAGGCATTGTGACAGGCACCTGTAGTCCCAGCTACTTGGGATGCTGGGTCAAGAGAATAGCTTAAGCCCAAGAGTTTGAGGTTGCTGTGAGCTGTGACTTCATGGCATGGCACTCTACTGAAGGCAACAGCTTGAGACTCTGTCTCAAAGAAAAAAAAAAGAATATATTCTTAATCAGTAATTTTTGTGGTATATTGAGATGTTTTACTCATTATGCATAAGAAGAAACTTCCATTAGAAGGTTTATCTACATATATGTTACCAGCCATTTAAAAATCTTTGGTCTACTACTTGGGTAAATTGGAACTTTAACATAACTTGGATCCTCTTTCCCTATGGTCGGATATTTTTACATAAAGAATAAAATGAGCTTTATTATTAGCTTAATAAAAATGTAATTTAATCAGTCTCCAAAGGAAATCCCCAAAGACTTCCTTTTAACGTGACTTTTAAAACAATTCTAGATAATTTTGAATGGCTTATTCCCTTGCAATGTCCATGCTACAGTTTTTTCCCCCCCATTATCAAGAGAAACAGAATTGATTAATTTTTTGTTAAAAAATCTGGTTGCAATCTACAATCTAGAGATTTTATAAACTGTGAAAGTGAAAGATTAATGTTTTTGGATTGTTTTCCCATTGTCAACCTATTCAGAATAGGCGACTGTATTGTTCATTTTGGTGATACATTTTTCTTTGGAAATAAGAATATTTCAAGAGTACATTTGAGGACATTTGGCATAATTTTCATATGGTTAAAAAGTTAACCTTTGGAATTGTGCCCAAGGATTGATTCTTCCAGGCCTGGATCTGCAGACATCATTTTATTTTTTATTATTTATGAAGTGCTGTGGATGTACATAGTATTGTTTGATGAGTAGAATGTACCAGACAAGAACAAGGAAGAGGGAGAGAACCAAAAATTAGACTCAGAGGAATTTACTGTTCAAAATTTACTTGAGTTGTTCTTACTAAACTCATAGCTGCTGAATTAGTTCTTGGCTAACATCCCTGGTATGTGTAGACTTATATTATTTTTAAGGTGGTCCAATGCAGAGATGAAGTTTGTTTGATTATAATTGGTTTTTAATAAAAGTAAGATGAGAATGGCAGGAGAGTTTTAGAAGGTAATTATTTGTTCTTTCATCTAACATGGGAATTCCTCCCTGTCCCTGAACCTCTTGTAGAGGAAAGAATTGTTGGTCTTTACTTTAACCTTTCTTCATCCCAGAGTATTATTATTAATGAGACTTAAAGAATGAATGTATTTAAGGACCCTGGACATGTTTTGGATGATTAATAAATTCAAACTCTCAAGGTGATGTGAAGGAACATACAGATAATCTGGGGACTGCCATGGGTTTGTGTTGTGTTTGGCTTTCTAAGTTTTTAAGATGCACATTGGCTGAGTATTTGATCCTAGACAAACATTTTTCATGGCCACTGTTACCATACATTGCCCCTTTCTTTACACTATTGGAATTTAGTCCTGTGTTTCTCAATTAGCCTCCTGTAGCTCTGCCCAGATTTTATTTTTTCAGTCATTAATTCTTTATCAGAGCAGTTGTGTGAGTGGCTGTCTGGCTCCCTTGATCGAAGTGTTGGTAGGAAGCTGCCTGGCAGAAAGGCAGACAGCCAGTAGTCTGCATTTGCCATCAATTAGAAAATTCAGATTCTTCTGTAGATTCTGGCTCAGTAGTTCTAAGTGTGGGAATGGGAAGCCATGTATTTAACACATTCTGCTGGTTGTTTTAATGGTCTCACTGAGTTTGGGAAACACACACCTCCCCATCTGACGTGGAAATGTCATGACTTACTGAGAAGATTGTGTTCTGAAAGCAGTAGATGATGACCACTTTGGAAAAACAGGCAGGGTCCGTCGACAGTTACTCCTGGGTAATGTCCATCTTGGCATATGGATGCATTAATTTCATGTTTCTCTGTTGTCTCTGCAGCCAATTAGCATGGATAACTTTAGAGTAATGATAACCTCATTGTCCTGTGCCTGGCTACATACAGAGTTACATAAAGACTATTAAGGATTGTCCTCGGTCTCTCTCCTCTTCCTTCTCCCTTTCCCAGCTTCTCACTTCCCTCTCCCCTGCTATGCCCTTTTGAACCCTATTCTACGTAAAATATATTCAGAGAAAAAGTACTAGATATACTTTCATTTTTTTTCAGGGCATTTTAAGGTGTTTTGCGGTATAAACTGAGGCACTATAGAATTTTATTAAAATCCCTAGAATATTTGAAATTATTAGAAGGTTTAATCATCATCATCATTAGAACCAGATAGAACTAAAGATTTAAGGTTCAGTATAATGAACATTTAAATAGGTGACTCTAGGATTGTCTTAATGGGGGTTGTGATTAAGAAAAAGAAAGCAATATATAATATTTCTTATACATAAATAAACTTATTTTGAGTGGAAACTGTTTCCAACTCTTGGGAGTCAGCATACTAGAATGGTCCTCTTTACCTAGAAAAATCTGAAGTTTGTGCCTCTGAAACCAGTATATAAGGATTAAGGTGTTTAATACAAGTTTATTAAGAGAATACTTTCAGGCACTAATTAAAATTTAAAATCTGCTGTTCTGAATCACAGCCTATTTATTTATTTATTTTTTTTTAAGAAACGCAGCACCATTAAAGTACAGAGGGCATTTTGAACATTTTGACTGTTTTGCCAGTAAGAAACCCTGCCAGACCTGCCATGACAAATAGATACAAGTGATTTGTAAAAAGAATTTATGATGCTGGTGTGATTGTGCTGTGAGATCCACAATGCTAAATGAGTTTTTTTCCTCCTAAGCAAGGTAAATATTTTTCTCACAGTCTTCTTTTTGCTTGTAATTTATCTCTCTTTTTTTTAGAATGGTGAAGGTAAATGTGGATAAAGATTGTTTAAAGTTTTTATGCCAAGTTACAAATAGATATGGTCTGCAGTAGTGAAGCTTGCGTGCTAAGAGTTACACTAAATGATGGAAACTGATTTGTTCAAGTGTCCCTCCCCTGACAACTTAGGATACTCCAGGACTGGTGGGAACGCAAAGTGTTGACTGGAACGCCTCTTGTATCCTGGCAATTGGGCATGAAGTTTGACCATTCTCTTCCTAGAATTAACAAGAGAACCATCTGAATTCCATGAGGTTGTATTCCATCAGAACAAGGGGATATCTAAGACAATCTTAGGGGTTACACCTGTGGCTCAGTGAGTATGGCGCTGGCCCCATATACCGAGGGTGACAGGTTCAAACCTGGCCCCGGCCAAACTGCAACAAAAAATAGCCGGACATTGTGGCAGGCACCTGTAGTCCCAGCTACTCAGGAGGCTGAGGCTAGAAAATCGCCTAAGCCCAGGAGCTGGAGGTTGCTCTGAGCTGAGACGCCGTGGCACTCTACCAAGGGTGACAAAGTGAGACTCTGTGTCTAAAAAGAATAAAAGAAAAGAAACAAAAAGAAAAAAAAAGAAAATCTTAGCAGGAGAAAAATTGTAGACTGTTCACATTATATTTCCCACAGGGAAATGTTTTGTTGAGTACACTTACACTTGTGTTGAGTGCTCACAGTGAACTGGATAGTTGAAGACTAACATACTTGTGCTCAAAAGGCCAAGGGCAGAGGAAAGGCATGGCATGGCATGCTGGACCGAAGTGTTTCCAGTGGTGATTGCAACCTATTGGTGTTTCCAAAGTTAATTTAGTGGCTTACAACCATCAGTAAAATACCACAACTATATTAGAAAAGAAAATAGAGTGTAAGGGTCTTGCTATTTTGTTAATATTAAATTATTTTTAATTGACACACAATTTACATTTTTATGAGGTATAGTCTGGTATTTCAGTACATTTCAAAGGCAGGGTAATGAGCATATTCATCACCTCAAACATTCATCATTTCCTTGTGTTGGGAACATTCAAAATTCTCTCTTCTCCACCTATTTGAAAACATGCAATAAATTATTAACTATAGTCGCCCAACAGTGTTATAGAACACAAGAACTTATTCTTCCTAGCTATAATTTTGTGTCTGTTAACCAGCCTCTCCCTGTCCACTCACCCAGCCTTTGGTAAGCCTTGTCCTACTCTTCTGCAAAATCAACTTTTTTATCTTCCACATGTGAGTGAGAACGAGAGTATCTGTCTCTCTGTGTCTGGTTTATTTCAGTAAGAATATTGCTTAATGAAACTTTCAGTCCTATGTGTGTCTATATGTATGTAAACATACACAATATGTTAGCAGCTCATGATGTAAAATGGGTGACAAGCAAAACCTGTAGAACACTGTGCTAGGTGATCACCTTTCCAAAGGGTAAAGAGCACATGGACTTTGCAAATCACTGCATCCCTAGTATGTAACTAGTACATGGTGAGTACTCTGTCAGTATTTGTAGATTGTTTGAGCCCTCACCTCAATCCTGGTAACAGTGAAACCAGTAATATAGATGGGAATTATATCATTAACATGTGTTATATAGAGAAGAAATTTAGAATCATGGCCTTTACTGTTAGGAGAAATGTCTTCCATCATCCTTAAGTGAAGGAATATGGGCTGTGATTGTGACTAAACCTTATTTTAGTGGTTCTGGGTAGTTCTAATGAAGGAAGTGAAAGGAAACTCAGGGAAAAGGACCTGGTTATTATTACGTGATATTTGTGGAACATCTGCATGAATGAAACTCTGGTGCCGTTCTTAGGATCCTTGTAGTTGATACTTAACAAGACATAGCCTCCTAGTTGACCTCCAGACCAGAACTGTTCTTATTGTGATTATTTTAATTAGCATTTGTTTACATAATTGAATTACATAGTTGTCAGTAGTAATATTGGGTCCTACCTTGGGATGAAACCTACTGGAGCCAGGCACTCTACTGAGTATTTTACTTTATATTCTTAAATCTCATTTAATTATGAGAGTAGTCCTATGAGTTAGGTGGTGGTAATTCTCATTTTCCAGATGAAAAAACTGAAGTATATGATGGTAGAATAACTTTCTCATGGTTTTATAGTTAGTAAATAGCAGACTACTAACTTGAATTCAAATCTTGTTTGTTACAGAGCCCTAAATCCTAATTACTGTACTCAGGTACTCTTTCACACCCAAACTCAGGTGGAAAGAAAAACCATTCTTAGTGTCTTGCTTTATTCCAGAGGGTTCTATGATATAGTATCCCTTACTGACCATTGCTAAGTTTCATTGATTATGATAGCCCAATATTGTTTTTTTATTAAATCATAGCTGTGTATATCAGTACAGTCATGGGGTACAATGTGTTGGTTTTATTTACAATTTGAAATTTTTTTTTTGAGACAGAGCCTCAAGCTGTTACCCTGGATAGAGCGCTGTGGCATCACAGCTCACAGCAACCTCCAACTCCTGGGCTCAAGCGAGTCCCCTACCTCTGCCTCCCAAGTAGCTGGGACTATAGGTGCCCGCCACAGCGCCTGGCATTGCAGCCACCATTATTGTTTGGCGGGCTCCGGCTGGATTCAAACCCGCCAGCTCAGGTGTATGTAGCTGGTGCCTTAGCCCGTTGAGCCACAGGTGCTGAGCCCAATTTGAAATATTTTCATCAAACTGGTTAACATAGCCTTCACTGCATTTTCTTAGTTATTGTGTTAAGACATTTATATTCAGGCAGCGCCTGTTGCTCAGTGGGCAGGGCGCCATCCCATATACTGAGGGTGGCAGGTTCAAACCCGGCCCCAGCCAAACTACAACAACAACAACAACAAAAAAAAAATAGTAGCCAGGCGTTGCAGCAGGCGCCTGTAGGCCCAGCTACTCGGGAGGCTGAGGCAAGAGAATCATCTAAGCCTAGGAGTTGGAGGTTTCTGTGAGCTGTGTGACTCCACGGCACTCTACTGAGGACTATAGAGTGAGACTCTGTCTTTATTAAAAAAAAAAAAAAAGACATTTATATTCTACATTTAGCAAATTTTGCATGTACCCTTGTAAGATGCACCGTAGGTGTGGTCCCACCAATTACCCTCCCTCCACCCGTTCTCCCCCAACCCCTCCCCATCCTCTCTCTTTTCCTCATATTCTTGGGCTATAATTGGGTTGTAGCTTTCATATGAAAGCTATAAATTGGTTTCATAGTAGGACTGAGTACATTAGATACTTTTTCTTCCATTCTTGAGATACTTAATTAAGAAGAATATGTTCCAGTTCCATCCATGTAAACGAAAGAGGTAAAGTCTCCTTCTTTTTTTAAGGCTGCATAATATTCCATGGTGTACATATACCACAATTTATTAATCCATTCATGGGTCATTGGGCACTTGGGGTTCTTCCATGACTTAGCAATTATGAATTTGGCTGCAACATACATTCTGGTACAAATATCTTTGTTACAATGTGATGTATGGTCTTCTGGATATATACCTAGTAGAGGAATTGTAGGATCAAATGGCAAGGCTATTTTTAGATCCCTAAGTGTTCTCCAAACATCTTTCCAAAAGGAATGTATTAGTTTGCATTCCCACCAGCAGTGTAGAAGTGTTCCCTTTTCTCCACATCCATGCCAACATCTCTGGTTTTGGGATTTTGTGATGTGGGCTAATCTTATTGGAGTTAGGTGATATCTCAAAGTAGTTTTGATTTGCATTTCTGTAATGATTAAGGATGATGAGCATTTTTTCATATGTCTGTAAGCTGTGCACCTGTCTTCTTCAGAGAAGTTTCTCTTCAAGTCCCTTGCCCACCTTGAGATGGGGTCACTTGTTCTTTTCTTGCTAATACGTTTGAGTTCTCTGTGGATTCTGGTTATTAAACCTTTGTTGGAGACATAATCTGCAAATATCTTCTCCCATTCTGAGGGCTGTCTGCTTGCTTTACTTATTGTGTTTTTGGCTGTGCAGAAGCTTTTAAGTTTGATCAGGTCCCAGTAATGTATTTTTTGGTGTTGCTTCAGTTGCCTGGGGGGTCCTCCTCATAAAATATTCTCCCAGGCTGCTTTCTTCAAGTGTTTTCCCTGCACTTTCTTCTAGCATTTTTATGGTTTCATGTCTTAAGTTTAAATCTTTAATCCAGTGAGAGTCTGTCTTGGTTAATGGTGAGAGGTGTGGGTCCAGTTTCAGTCTTCTACAGGTTGCCAGCCTGTTCACCCAGCACCATTTGTTAAATTGGGAATCTTTTCCCCACTAAATGTTT
>CAUYRH010064439.1:0-82263 GCA_963574655.1 Perodicticus potto
TGAGACAGAGCCTCAAGCTGTCACCCTGGATAGAGTGCCATGGCATCACAGCTCACAGCAACCTCCAATTCTTGGGCTCAAGCGAGTCTCCTGCCTCCGCCTCCCAAGTAGCTGGGACTACAGGCGCCCGCCACAACACCCGGCCATTTTTTTGGTTGCAGCCACCATTGTTGTTTGGCGGGCCCGGGCTGGATTCGAACCCACCACCTCAGGTGTATGTGGCCGGCGCCTTAGCCCGCTGAGCCACAGGCGCCGAGCCTAGTCCTTGTTGTTAATCTGCAACCACACCCATTAGAGTCCCACCTCAGGGCCTTTGCACTGGCTATTCCCAGTACCTGGAACACCCTTCCCCCAAATCCAAAATAGTTCATTCCCCTTCCCCTTTGGGCCATTGCTCAAAGATCACCTTTTTTTTTTTTGTTTGTTTGAGACAGTCTCACTGTGTCGCCCTCTGTAAAGCACTGTGGTATTACAGCTCACAGCAACCTCAAACTCTTGGGCTTAACCGAGTCTCTTGCCTCTCAAAGGTCACCATTTTCATTAAATTCAACCATCCTGAGCTCTATCACCTTGGCAATTATCCCCCCAGCACTTATCACTTCCTCAGAAATGATACCATCTAAGTATCTGCTTTATTCTTTACTGTTTGTCTCCTCACTGCCACAACTACATCAGCCAGGTAGATTTCTGTTTAGTTCACAGCTATATTATAAAGACCTGGAATAGTAACTAACACAGAGTAGATGCTCAAAAAGTACTTATGGCAGAAATGAGAGGATTAGGAGACTGAGGGCCTAGGACCAACCCCTCCTGATGTGGTGAATCCCTGCTACTCATGAACAACCCCAAACGAGGTGGCCCCAGGGATGCTGGCACCAATAGGAAGATGACCTAGATGGGCTGCAGGAGGGAAGGAAGCAACTAAAAGGCTTAGGCCAGCCTTCTTCTGCTTCCTCCTGGGCATTAGGCCAGCAAGGAGGGGGAAAGACCTGGCCCAGGACCATCTGGACTCTCAGCAGGGGCTACGATGGCCCAGAGCCCAAGGGAAGTAGCACTAGATAGGAGCTTGAGGATGAGGCTGGGACTGGATCTGAGGAGAGAAATGGGTCATTTGTTACCTGGAAATCAGGTGCTCACCCCAGCAGTTCCCACCCCTGGCTCCTGCCTGGCTGAACTCACTGCCCCCACGAGGGATAGAGGGGCCAACCTAGCAGGAAGACCTCAGAGGATAAAGTCCATCTACGGACAACCCAGGATAACAACAAAACAAAATACAGACCTAGGAGGCTGAACGCTAGACCTAAGGCTGAGGAAGGTGAAGCATGGCAAGTTCCCAAAGATTACCTTGTGTCCCCATATGGCATAGATTCATAGTTGCTTTGCATGTTGTGACAAGGAATAGGGGTAGTGACTGGGAAGTTCTGTAAGTACAGCCAAATGCGAGATGGGGAGGGAGTGGAAGGAGCTGTGTGTCCATGACCTTTAACTGGAAACTCCAAGGGTGGGAACATGTTCCAGAATTCAAGGAACATGGGGATTTAGGAAGATGGGGTATAAAAACGTTATAATGGGCTTGGCGCCTGAAGCTCAGCAGCTAGGGTGCCAGCCACATACACTGGGAGTTGGCGGGATCGAACCCAGCCCGGGCCTGCCAAACAACAATGACAACTACAACCAAAAAAATAGCTGGGCGTTGTCGTGGGCGCCTGTAGTCCCAGCTATTTGGGAAGCTGAGGCAAGAGAATCACTTAAGCCCAAGAGTTTGAGGTTGCTACGAGCTGTGATGCCACAGCACTCTACTGATGGCAACAAAGTAAGACTCTGTCTCAAAAATAAAATAAAATAAAATAAAATAAAATAAAATAAAATAAAATAAAAACGTATGAGGGCAGGGGATAGGGAAGCCAGGCTCCTGTGAACAGAGACAGTTGAACATTTATTTGAAAGATTTCTAAATATTATAATTTCAGTTGTTTGAGCTTTTTATTTCTATTTTATTTTTATTTTTTGCAGTTTTTGGCTGGGTCGGGTTTGAACCCGCCATCCCCAGTATATGGGGCCGGCGCCCTACTCCTTGAACGACAGGCGCCGCCCTGAGCTTTTTAGATTTCGGAATAAGTGAGGGAGGGAGGAAGAAACTGGACATACTACTCAAAAAGGGCACATGTTCTTCCTGATCCATGATGACACACACCCATCCTCAACTACTCCCATACTCAAGGATACTTGCCACTTCATACTAAATCAACCACTAAGGACTCACACTACTGCTCCCATAAACACACACCTCCTTATTCTGTCCTGATCACTACTGGCACACACTAGACCCTTAAGAAGGCTCACTACATCTTAACCCCTATTACTACCCATAATTTCCTCATTTATCTCCCCATCAGCATTCAAAGCTGTGTAAGTATCACCTGAATCCTGTTAGCATACACTTAGCCCTTTATAGGTAACTCCTGCCACCATTCTGGGGACCATCCTTGGCCTAGCTACCAGTTAAGTTTCTCCATAGCACTGACTACTCCCCCACATTAACATACTGTTCCCCCTCCATGATTCTGACCCCTATTAACATGCACTTGTGGTACTCTACAGCTTCCCCACATTAGCACTCACTTAGACCTTCACACTGCCCTGAATCCCATTAACACAAAGTGAACCCTGCAGATTAAGATCCCTGACCAGTTCTACCCATTCAGGCCCCCTCATTGCAAGGGCCATCATTAACATCCATTCTATTTCTTCTACTACACTTTCCCCTCCCTCAACACAAGCTGGACCTTCACTCTACCCTGACCTCTATTAGCACACACTGGGCCTCACAGTCCTGCCTCCCATGAGCACACCCTGAACCCCTGCTCAGCCCACACACCCACACCCACACATTTTTATAATGGCCTGACACGCATTAATGCACGCAGGTCTTCAGTCAGCCCTGGCTCCTATTAGCACACACTTCACAGCCCTCCATGGCTCTAACCCATGTTAGTACACCTGGATCACATATTTCTGTCCTCTGCTTCTCTTTGTTTCAACCCATCCACAGCTATAATCCCTGCTGGTTCACACTTGGATCCCTTCTATGTCCCTGATCCCCCTTATTACACACTAGATCCCCTCCATAGCTCTTTCCCCATTAGCACTCCCCAGGAAGCTCATGGACACAGTCTTCACAATATTCTGATGCTCATTAGCATATCCCAGGCATCACACTGCTCTGATTTTCCCCTCAATGGTAAACATTTATGTACCCCTATGGTTCTAAACCTACATGAGCAGCACCTAGAACTTTTTATTATCCTGCCCCTTTCTAGTATGTCCTGGAATCTTACAGTCCCTGTGTTCACAGACATATTCCACCTGGACACTTTGTGCACTTAACCTCTTAACAGCGCTAAGGCCCTTCCCTCACTAACACCCCTTGCCCACTCCTCACAATTCTGATATCAGCACAGGCTCAGGTCTACCACCATCCTGCCCCCATTATACAACCTCAGATCTCTCCACCACTCTGACTCCATTAGCATATACTGGCCTCACATGACCCAGACCTTTATTACCATATTCACACTTCTGCATTCATGACCCCCGTTAGCACAGACACAGCACTGGAGACCTTCAACTACCTGCCCTCCAGAAGCACACCCTGTACTTCACACATTGCAGCCCCCTCATGGACAAACACACACAGCATTAACACCATCCCGATCCTCATCACCACATAGGAGGCCTCACAGCCCTGATCCTATTAGTGCACATTCTGGTACCTCTACTACCCTTATCCCCTATTAATATTGGTTGGGTCTTTCTACAGCCATAACCCCTATTAGCGTGTCTTGGAACTTCTGCGACACTCTACTTCCTATTATACGCCCTCAGGTGGCGCTCCCCCTTCGATTAGCACACACTGGGCCTTAAACCTTACACAGCCATAAGGCTTATCACCACATGCTCCAACCCCTACACAGCTCAGACCCCCTTTAGCAAACCAGAAATCTTTCCCACTGTACCACCCACTTCCACACTCTTTGGTTCTTCGATCAACCTGCTCCCCATTAGCACCCCTAGCACTTCCCATCCCCGGCTTCCAGGACGGACCCAGGGCGGGGCCAAGGTCAGGAGGCCCCAAATGACCCCCGCCCCGATGCACTCTGGGAAACTCGCCAGGAGAGGGGGCACCTGCCAGCCGGGCTGCACAGACCCCCCGGGTACTGCGCGGGGTTAGGGTTCCTTCTGTAGGAGGGGCAGCCCCCTCCCCACGACTCGGGGACGCGCTCACCGGCGGGGGCGCGCGAGCAGCCTCAGAGCCGCGGGGCCGGCGCGGCGGCGCCTGGGGCGGCGGCCCAGGCTGAGGCCGCGCGACCTCCTTCTCCTCCTGTTCGCCGCAGGCGCCCGTCCCAGTAGTCTTCGGCCATGGCTGCTGGGCCCGGGCCGCCGCCGGCTGAGGAGGAGGCGGCGGCGGCGGCGGCGGCGGTGGCTGAGGCGGAGGCGGCGTCCCGCTTAGCCGGCCATGAGCTTGGCCGCTGCGGGCGATGCCCCCGGGCTCGTTGGCGCCGCCTCGAATCCGAGTGCTCACGGCGGCTCGCGGCTCAAAGCCGGCGGCTTGCGGGGACTTCGCGGATCTCAACGCCGAACAGCCGACGGCCCAACCGCCGGGCGCGCCGCGCTCCACGCATGCGCGCGCACGCGCTGGAACGGGTGAAGTAGGGAAGGAGGGGACTCACCTCTGACTGGCTGTACCAAAAGACTCGGCCGCAGCGGGAGGGGGCGCGTCCATTGCGCGCCCACAAGGGAATGTGGCGGCGGGCCTGAAACGGCGCCAGGAGGAAGTGTAGCGGCTATTTAATATTCAATTCCGATCTTGCTAGAAGTTTGCTAGCGCTGAGGTGTGCAGCAGCCGGTAACCAGTCGTTCTGGTCACCACTCGCTTCCCCTATTCGGTCTTACTTGGTACATCCCCATGGTGGCAAACGGGACTTTTTTGCAAGAAGGAAAAAGACAAATGAGGCAGTCAGCTCTAGTTCCTTGTGGTGCCTTGGAAGACAGGGATTTTAAAGGTTCGCGAGAAGATGACTTTTCTATGCGAGGTGGCCTGGATAATCATTGGCTTTTGCCGCCTTAGAGGGGATAGTGTAGCCCCGCCCAACTGCCCCCCTCCACCGCTAGCTCTTTCCCACCGTGCACGCGTGCAGCCCCGCCCTCTGAGGTTGCAACCCAGCCAATCGGATTTGCTCCCTGTTGTGAGGCAACACAAGAATGAAGGGCGTGACAAAGTTGAAGAGGCGTGATTTTGCTCCCCCCGCTCCCGCCCGGTTTTCATTGGTTTTTATTGAGGGGGGTGCCTCCTTTTTGTTCTGAGCTTGTATTTCACTATACGCCGAGTATTCCGCAAGGTTATTGGTCAAAAGAGTTTTCAATCGGGTTTTGTCCGGCTTTTAAAGCCCCTTTTTCCTATCGCGGGCCTCTTGGGGGTGGAGCTTAGGCTGATACGACCGGAAAGAAAGGCGGTCCTTTAGAAGGGCGGGTTTTGTTACTGCGCATGCTTGGAATTTTGGATTGGGGCAGATCTTCTTTCCGCCTCACGCTAGTATTTGCACATTCACCCTGAATTGGGTTTTCCTGCCATCTTTCACTGCCTCTTCTTGCCCGCTACAGCCCTGCCCATGGCTCCCTCAATCCGCGGCTTTTTTCTTTTTTTTTGTTGAGACAGATTTATGTCGCCCTCGGTAGAGTGCTGTAACATCACAGCTCACAGCAACCTCCAACTCTTGGGCCTCAGCGATTCTCTTGCCTCAGCCTATCAAGTAACTGGGACTACAGGCGCCCGCCACAACTTCCGGCTATTTTTTTTAGCTGGCCGGGGGCTGGCTTCGAGCCAGTTGTCACTGTTGTTTAGCTGGCACGTGGTCGGCGCCGTAACCATTGTGCTACGGGTGCTGAGCTTGGCTTCCTTTTTTTTTTTTTTTTTTTTTGGTAGAGACAGAGTCTCAAACTACCCCGGGTAGAGTGCCATAGTGTCATAGCTCACAGCAACCTCCAACTCGGGCTCAAGCGATCCTCTTGCCTCAATTTTTCTATTTTTAGTAGGGACAGGGGTCTCGCTTTTGCTTAGACTGGTCTCGAACTTGTGAACTCCAGCAATCCACCTCAGCCTCCCAGAGGGCTAAGATTACAGGCTCCCAGCTGTTTTGTTTTTTTTTTTTTTTTAAATCTGGCTTTTATTGTGTGCCAAGCCACCAAGTAGACCTAATCCCTCACTCCTTCACTCCTCTCTTCCCGGTAAACTCTTACACTATTCTCAAATCCTGCTCAAATGACTGCAGCCTTGGGCAGACATTCTGGAACATGCTTAACACTTCACACCAGTTCAAAGACCGCCTCCTCGTCTCTTCTGGGTTTCCCTTTATGGCAACCCTGGTCACACCGGTTAGGATTTTCAGTAAGATTTTATTAGCGAGGATTTCTTGGGCCATGATGGAAGTGTAAATACTTGACAAAGACAAGTCTTTTTCTTTCTTCTTTTGTTTTGAAACAGGCTCAAGCTGTCTCCCTGGGTACAGTGCTCTGGCTTCTTAGCTCACAGCAACCTACAACTCCAGCTCAAGCCATTCTCTTGCCTCAGTTTTTCTATTTTTAGTAGAGACAGGGTCTCGCTTTTACTCTGGCTGGTCTGGAACTCATGAGCTCAAGCAACCCACCCTCTTTGGCCTCCCAGAGTGCAAGGATTACAGGTGTGAGCCAGTGCGCCCAGCCCTGACAAAGACAAGTCTTTACTGCAGCCTAGAAGATTGAGTCTGCCATAGCTGAGCGTTGTGACCAGCGCCTGTAGTCTCAGCTACTTAGGAGGCTGAGGCAAGGGAATCACTTGAGGCCAAGAGTTGGAGGTTGCTGTGAGCTATAATGCTACAGCACTCTACCAAGGGCGACAAAGTGAGACTCTGTCTCAAAAAAAAAGCTGTGTCTGTCACTTAACTGACCTCATCTCTTACCCTTCCTCTCACTGTAGCCATACTAGCTTTCTTTGTAGCTAGCTGTTCCTGAATAAGGTAGGCCCAATCCAGCCTCAGGGACTTTGCACTTGCTGTTTCCTGTACTTGAAATGCTTTTTGCCCTAGATCCACATGCCTCATTCATTCCCTTACTTCTTCCAAGTGTTTGCTTCAAAGTGAGACTCTTGTCTCTACAAGAAAATAAATAAATAAATAAAAATTTCATCTGGTGGGAGGCACCTGTGGCTCTAAGGAGTAGGGCGCCGGCCCCATATGCCAGAGGTGGTGGGTTCACACCCAGCCCTGGCCAAAAGCTGCAAAAAAAAAAAAAAAAAAATTCAATCTGAGGCAGCGCCTGTGGCTCAGTGGGTAGGGCACAACCCAAATACCAAGGGTGGCAGGTTCGAACTCAGCCCCAGCCAAACTGCAACAAAAACAACAACAAAAATAGCCGGGCATTGTGGCGGGTGCCTGTAGTCCCAGCTACTCGGGAGACTGAGGCAAGAGAATCGCCTAAGCCCAGGAGTTGGAGGTTGCTGTGAGCTGTGACACCACCACACTCTACCGAGGGTGATAGAGGAGTGAGACTTTTGTTTCTAAAAAAAAAAAAATTCCATCTGAAGCACTCTGGGAGGCTAAGGTGGGTGGATTGCTTGAGCTCACAAATTCGAGACCAGCCTGAGCAAAAGCAAGACCCTGTCTCTACTAAAAATAGAAAAATTGAGGCAAGAGGATCACTTGAGCCCAAGTTGGAGGTTGCTGTGAGTTATGAGGCTACAGCACTCTACCCAGGATGACAGCTTGAGACTCCATCTCAAAAAAAAAAAAAAATTCCAGGGCCGCGCCTGTGGCGAATGGAGTAGGGTGCCGGCCCCATATACCAAAGGTGGCGGGTTCAAACCCAGCCCCAGCTGAACTGCAAAACAGAAAAATAGCCAGGCGTTGTGGCAGGCGCCTGTAGTCCCAGCTACTCTGGAGGCTGAGGCAAGAGAATCGCCTAAGCCCAGGAGTTGGAGGTTGCTGTGAGCTATGTGACGCCACGGCACTCTACTGAGGGCAATAAAGTGAGACTCTGTCTCTACAAAAAAAAAAAAAAAAAAAAATTCCATCTGAAGACTGGACATAGTGGCTTACGCTTGTAATCCTAGCACTCTGGGAGGCCAAGGCAGGTGGAATGCTTGAGCTCATGAGTCTGAGACCAGCCTGAGAAAAAGCAAGACTCATCTCTAAAATAGCCCAGCGTTGTGGTGGGCACCTGTAGTCCCAGGTACTTGGGAGGCTGAAGCAAGAGAATCACTTGAGCCCAAGAGTTTGAGGTTGCTGTGAGCTGTGATGCCACTGCACTCTATTGGGGGTGACAAAGTGAGACTCTGTCTCAAAAATAAATAAATAAAAATTCCATCTGGGTGGGGTAGATCACACCTGTAATCCCAGCTACTCCAGAGGATTGATTGAGGCTAGGAATTCCAGACCAGCCTGGGCAACAATAGCTGCCTCATCTCTAAACAAAAATTTTCCAAACCAAATCCTACCCACATTCCCATCATTCCAGATGCCTAGACCTGGCCCCATTCTTCACCTTTTGAATAAAGCACTGATCAACTTCTAACATACAATTTACTTATTGTGTTTATCATCTATCCTGGGTCTCATCCTAGCAGAGCACAAGCTCCAGAAGGACAGAGATCTTTGTTTTGTCCACTATTTTGTCTCAATGTCTAGAAAGTGCCTGGCACATAGCACTCAACAAATGTTTGTTGAAGACCTGAATGGTAAATAGTTCCAGGCAGTGACAAAAGGAGAAACACTTGTTCCACTCTGTCCTTTGTGCCCTCTAGGTACAGGGGGCTCAGTGCAGTGACTCAACCCCTGCCTGCTAAACCCTGTCCTCCTATAACATCTGACTGATGTAATGGTAGACAAACATGGTATTAGCAGAATGGGTGTGTTTGGGGAGGGGAGGCATAACTAAGATGCAACCAAGATTCATAGGTGACCCAGAAGCTGATTTCAATGGAGAAGGGTGTCAGGTACAAGGGGATCCAAGAGCTTTGGTGGTGAAGAAGTTATGTGGAGAGTCAGGAGCCATAATTAAGGAGGTATAGTGAACAAGATGTTTATAGAATACCAGTGAAGGAGCTGAGATAGTAGAGAAAGATGGTAGAACAAAATTTGTGTGCAAGCCTCAGTAGCTGTAATGGTGGGGACAGTGGACAGAGGTGTGAGATGTCTGGGGTACTCTGGAGCAATAATAATGGGAAAGTTCCTTTAATGGGGAAACTTCTCCACTTGACCTTGACAGCTAGCATCAAGGTAAATAGATACCAGAGGTATGAATTTCTGTTCTCAGTGTCCTGGTGGCAAAGAAGGAACTACAGCAGGCTGGGCATCATGGCTCACTCTTACAATCCTAGCACTCTGAAAGGCCAAGGATGGTGATTGCTTCAGCTCAGGAGTTCAAGTCCAGCCCAAGCAAGATCGAGACCCTGTCTCTGCTAAAAATAGAAAGAAACTAGCCCATGTTGTGGCAGGTGCCTGTAGTCTCAGCTACTCTGGAGGTTGAGGCAGGAGGATCGCTTGAGCCCAAGGGTTTGGTTTGCAGTAAGCTATGATACCACAGCACTCTACCTAGGGTGATGAGAGATAGAAACTATGGAAAAATGAAGTCACCCAGAGCAGGCCAAGAAAAAAATGGTCATGGGCAGCGCCCATTAGCTCAATGGGTAGGGCACTGGCCACATACACCGAGGCTGACGGGTTCGAACCCAGCCCGGCCCAGCTAAACAACAACTGCAACAACAAAAAAAATAGCCAGGCGTTGTGGCAGGTGCCTGTAATCCCAGCTACTTGGGAGGCTAAGGCAAGGGGATCACTTGAGCCGAAGAGTTTGAGGTTGCTGTGAGCTGTGAAGCCACTGCACTCTACCAAGGGCGACTTAGTGAGACTGTCTCAAAAGAACTGGTCATGAGGGCAGCACCTGTGGCTCAGCAAGTAGGGCGCCGGCCCCATATACAGAAGGTGGCGGGTTCAAACCCAGCCTCGGCTGAACTGCAAAACAAAAAAAATAGCAAAATAGCTGGGCATTGTGGCGGGCACCTGTAGTCCCAGGTACTCGGGAGGCTGAGGCAAGAGAATCACCTAAGCCCAGCAGTTGGAGGTTGCTGTAAGCTGTGACGCCACAGCACTCTACAGAGGGCGATAAAGTGAGACTCTTCCTCTCTACAAAAAAAAAAAAAATTGGTCATGAGAGGGAGGTGGGCAAAGCCTAGAGCCTAGAAGTGGCCTGTGAGGCAGCAAATGTGACATAGGCAATGAGGGGCATGGGGTAAGGTTCAGAGACAGGTTGAGCTATTCTCCTCAGATTTGAGTGGAGAAATAAGGGATCTTGTTTCTAAGTAGGATAGAAAAATTAGTGTCTGGTTAGGTGAGGAGCAGAGGTATGAATGCAAATCTTGGGCTCCAGAAGCCAGTACCAATGGAGGAAGGCACAGTTGCCCAAGTGGCCAGCCACACTGGTGTTTGCCTTGAGTACTAAACCAAGACCCAGGACAGGGGACGACACCTCTACAGTCCTGGTGGAGTTCATGGTGAGGCTCCTGCTTTTTGCTCTATGCAATGAACAATTCCCTCAGCCCCTAGAGCCAGCTCTCCTAAGAGGCCTGAAGACCTTCAAGGGGAGTATAGGCAGACGGTGTTTATCGGGGCAGGGCAAAGCAAGAAGGGGCTTTTTAAAAAAGTTTCATTATTTTTTTCTTTATTAAATCACAATTGTGTAGATTGATGCATTTATAGAGGGGGCTTTTCTTATACAGATGTTCTCAGCCAAGTATTTCCATAAAAACTGCAAAGTATACCCAAAGGCACTGGCATTCCTCAGGCCAGCAGAGATGTTCAAGCTCCCCTGCTGTAGGTTAGTTGAACCAAGAGCATCACAGGTATTCCTGGTACTGGGAACTATGATTGTAAAGGCCCATCCACAGTCTGAGTGGCTTGAGCCAGTTGGGAAGGGATCTGCCCCAAAGACGTAAAGCATGCTGACCAAACCCTGGCAGCCTGGTTACCAGAACTTTCCTCTTTACAGAGGGGGGAGTCAGGACATGGAGAAGGTAAGATGTGAACCCAGCTCAAATAATGAAGTCACATAAACCAAGGCACCTGCTCTCTATGACCTCACATGTGCCTCCATTTCTTTGGAAACAGAGGGCAGGAGAGATGGCAACTCCCACATTCTCTGCCTGGGAAACTGGCAGCTGGGGTAGGGGTGAGCCCTTTGGGTTAACATCTAAACCAGACAGCTCCAGGAAGCCCCAGGCCACATCAGGGTTTATAATTCTTTATTAGGATTCAGGTTCCGAACAAGGTAAAAAGCAGTGGCTGGATGGGTTCAGGTAGGGGGATGACAAGGGAACGCCAAGCTTGGCTAGCTGGACCACTGCCAGAAACCAAACAGGAGCCCTGGGTTGGAAGGGGTCTGGAGAGGGATGGACTGGGGCCAGCCTAGAGGAGCAGATGGGGGTTAGCGGATGGTATATCGTACATAGGGAACCTCAACATCCTCGCCGGTCTCGTCGTTGCAGCACAGCTCAAGCACCAGCGCCCGCACATGGCGGCCCAGCTTTCGCTTCGACACACGGCTTACAATTTCTGTCATCCTAGGGGTGAGGGGTAGGGTGCAGGGTTAGGAAGGCAGAAAGCAAGAGAGGAAGGAAGGGCAGGTAGGAGAGGGCAAAGGAAGTGAAGGACAATAAACAGGAGTGAGATAGCTAGAAGTGGAGGCTCCCTGTGCCTGCCCACTGGTCAACTCACGGCTGATCCAACCGTTCCTTAAGCTTGGCAGCTGGCATGAAGAAAGAATAGAGCATGGATACGCCCTGGGACAGCATAGTGATCTCTAATTTGTGCTCTGTCTGGAAAGGGAGGTGGGGGGAACAGCAGTGTCATGAGGGTGGGCAGGCCAGCAAATCACCTGGACACCTTGCCCCCCGGATGTTGTAGAAGAGTAAGGAAGGAGCCTTACCTTAAAGTAGTCAAGGAACTGTTTCAGGGTCATCTCTTCACCATTAGGCTGTAGTCCCTGTACCTCAAAGCGATCCCACAATGTCCACTCCTGGTTATAGTACTGTGCAACAAGGAGAAGAGACTAGGACAGGGGCCACCCCAAAGGGTCCAGCCCCCATCTGTCTCCATTCCCCACTCCACTCTTACAGACGTGCTAAGTCAGATCACAATGCTCTTTTGTTCAAAACCCTCTGAGTAAATACTGAAACCTTTATGACAACTGACAAAGCCCTACACCACTGGAATCCTATTTCCTTCTCATTTTCTACTCTCCTCATCTTCTCACTTACTTGGCTCTGCTCACTTTTTATTCCTCAAACATGCCTGGTACACCCTAAACCCTACACCTCAGTGCCCTTGCAAGGACTGGTCTCTCTACCTGAAAAGCATCCCCACCCACCACCAAGCCTGTATCACTTGCTCCCTCACCTCCCAAGTCTGAACTCAAATGACATCTTTTCAGTAAGGCCTTTCGAGACCATTCCACATTTAAAAACCCAAACCCACCAGGTGCAGTGGCTCATGCCTGTAATCCTAGCACTCTGGGAGGCTGAGGTAGGTGGATTGCCTTAGCTCATGGGTTTGAGACCAGCCTGAGTCAGAGGGAGACCTCATCTCTAAAAATAGCTGGGCATTGTGGCAGGCACCTGTAGTCCTAGCTACTTGGGAGGCTGAAGCAAAAGAATCGCTTAAGCCCAAGTGTTGGTGGTTGCTGTTAGCTGTGTTGCCACAGCACTCTACCGAAGGCAACATAGTGAGACTCTGTCTAAAAAAAAAAAAAAAAATCCAAACCCATCCCCCCTCACACTGTCCCCGGTAATTCTCAAGCCCTCCTTATTCTTTTTTGGTTCCAAAATCATTTAACATGTCCTTTATATAATCTATTTGCTAGATATAACCCTAGCACCTAGAAAAGAACATACCTACAGCACATAGTAGGTGCTGAACATTTGAGCGAATTAATGAATAAAACAAGTAAAGCACTTAGCATAGCAAGCATTCCAATAAAATAAAATAGACATGGATTTTAAATTTGCACATGAATTTTATGGACACTCGTATAAATGAACAAAGGGTGCACAAAAAGTTAAGTACAAATAGACTGAAACCCTCACCTGGTGACAGGGTATGATGTAAACCTGAACCATCTCTGCAGAGACATACCCACTCATACACCTACCTCCCGATGTAGGTCCTTACCTGGTGACGTGGTGCAGCGAGGGGTTCAGAGAAACCAAAGAAGGGCAGGGCCAAGTTGAGGAAACCATTCTTGTAAGAGTCAAGCTGTTGGTGCCCCTGCACTACCTTGTACAGCTCCAGACACACAAGGCCAACCACAGCTGCTGTGGTCGTGGCAATGGCTGGGATGATCTTGCCTGCAATCAGCTTACTCTGTAAGATAGGAAGGGACCAAGGAAGTTTAAGTAGCAAGAGTCTTAGAGGCTACAACAGGAGCCTGAATGGAACTCAAACCTGGGAGGAGACAGAACATCAGACCTGGATTCCCCTTACCTTATGCCGATCCGCAGGGGGAATGTCATAGTTTTCTGCCCGGAGGTTGGATGCAGCCACAATAAAATCCATATGGAAGTTGCTATCATCATCCTGTTATAAGTGAGAAGAGGAACAAATGAGGAAGAAATTTCCTGGCCTCTAGGGACACAAGTATCCACCACTGCAATTATCTGCTGGACTTTGCCAGATCACAAAGGGATGGTTGGGAGCATCTATTCATTCAGAGCCATGTAGCAGGCCCTCAATCTGATCCCCACAAAGACCCGGAGCTGGGTCCAGATCCCCAGAGACCTATTCTCTCTCAGCCTGTGTTCTGCTTATCCCCCTACCCTGCCTGAGGCCCTCCCCCTAAGCACCTTCTCAAAGTCGATGGGGTACATCTTGAATCCAGGGAGCTTGTCTGGGCTAGGCAGTGTGGTTTTGAGCTCCTCTAGACGGCTGTCATCTGCATGAGGAAAGGAACACTATCAGCCCCTTGAGATCTAGGGCTAGGATCTCAAGTGGAAATAGGAGCCTAGAGTGGGGCAAAAGGTATTCATGCAGAAAAAGGATTTAGGAAGGAGAGACATCCTGGGAGAGAAGAGGTACAAGGGGAAAAGGTAGAGTCCAAACCTGAAAAAGACACAGAGGTGAAGCTATCAAGAGAGATCTCTCTAGAGTCACTGAAGAACAGAAATAAAGACGGTAGGAGAAAGTGGAAATGGAGATCAAGATGGAAGAAGTATAGATCCTTGAGGAAAATGATGTAGAGGGAGATGGGGAGACATGGAGGAGGATACAGGGGACAAAGGGGGTAAAAAAGACAGAGGGGAAGTAGGGGGAAAGCATACAGATGTGGATATAGAGGAAAGATATGAAGGGAAAATGGAGAAGATATGAAAAGGGGGGAGTGGAGGTACATATGAAGGGTGAGACAGATGGAAGAAGAAAGATGGAAGAAGAAAGATGGAAGAAATATATGGTGATGATGGGAGATGTGTATGGAAAGATAGGAAGAAATATACAGGGAGGAACATGAGGTAAATATTGCAGAAAGAAGACAGAGTTATGGAAAAGGATATGGGAGATAAATGGAAGTAAAAGGAGAATTACATACCTATAGATACATTACAGGCACAGACAAGGGAGGGGAGGTAGATATATATGTAGATCAAGGGATCACCAAACTGTAGCCCCAAATTATGGAGTGTGAAGATGCATATAGAGAAACATGGGAGTACTGTATGAATGGGGAGATGAGGGCAGATCTGGAAGGATATGAACCAGTGGAGATCATACCACCTAGAAAAACAGATCAAGAAGCAGCAGAGGAAAGAACAAAACCAAGGCAAATATACATAGAGCAAGAGAAACAAACAGCTCATTCTCCTGAGGGCCAAAGAGTGGAAAGGAGGAGGGAGGGAGGTAAATAATTTGCCCCCAACCGACCCTCTTCATGTCACAGAGAAAAGGAAGCTCAAAGAAGGTGTGGGTAAGCCTCACGCCTGGAGTCACAGAGTCAGGGGTAAAGGACTGGTTGGAAGGCTGGACTAGGCCAGGGAAAAGTAGGGGTGGTGACTTCTGGCCAAATGGCCAAACACCCTCACCAACAGAAGCATTGGCGCTCTGCAGCTCCTGGTCAGAAACATGGATCTTGACACCAGACTTGGGGGTGAACTCAGGAACCTGTACAGACTGCAGGAGTGTGGCAACAGCAGCTCGGTCCTGACAGCCTGTCAGTCCATAGGTCTGGGCAAATAGGTTGGCAGCAGCCATCACGTAGTCCAAATGCAGGGGCTAGGAGGAGGCAGGGAAGGGAAGGGTGAGCATATCAGCCCTCAAGTGGGGAGCTGCCACCTCCTTGCCACCCACTTGCCCTCCGCCTGACCCCGGGGAGGAGACTTACGTTGTTGACATCAAAAATGAGAGGGTGTGGACATCGTTTGGGCCCAGACCAAAATGGGGCTCCCGAGCTTGTAAGCTAAGGGATGGAGAGATTTTTGAGGAATTGGACCTGAGAATGAAGACCTCTCTGACAATCCTGACTCCTCACCTTGGCCCCAGATGTGCCCCTACTCGCTATCCCTGGCTGGACACTTGAAGGGGGCTCATCGCAAAAGACCTGGACTGTAGGTCCTGTAGATGGAAGGTACAAAGCCAGGTTGAATCAGAGATCTGGCTAAGAAAACAAATACCAACTCCTGGGCACTCATTTTGTGCTAACCAGCCATTTAATAAACTCTCATGGATTACTAGGCACTGCACTAACTTAATACATACCAATTCATCCTCAGAAAACCCTGCATGAGGTGGATTACTATTATTTCTGCTTTACAGATGAGGAAAGAGGTAGAGAAACAAGTTATGTGACTTGCTTGAGTTCAGACAGGGCTAGGATTTAAACCCATACTGATTCCTGTGCTCTTAATTCCCGAGTTTCTTCCCTATAATCCCTACAGTTATGACTGGGAATCAAGTATGACTAAGCCCATACTACAGGTAAGGGAAACCAAGTCTCTTACTCAAACAGGGAGTAGGGGGATAAACAGGTTAGGCTTAATCATTCTTCTGAGATTCCCCATGCCTCAGGGTACCTACCATAGCTGGACTAATAGGTGAAAGGAGTCACATCCAGAGCCCACAGCAGGTTCCTATTTCAGTGAAATGCATTCTGCCAAATGGACCTAGCAAGTGGGTATTACCTGGTCAGGAGGGAAATTGTGCAGCAGCTGCCGGATGTTGTTAGAGTATTGGGTGTGCCAGTGGTGGCAGGCCCAAGTCACACAGTCAGCCCAGGTCTGTGGTCGTTGCAGCACCAGGCTGCGCTGCACAGCCTCCAGCACCTCCAATGGCTGGGTACCTGCCAGCCGCAATGTCCTTTCCACAAACTTGAGGTCTCTATCAAGAATTGGAGTGTATAAAGGAAGAGGATTACACATTAGGCCCAGGAGTGGGCTCTAGGGCAATCATACTTTCTCCATGGAAAGCTAGTCCTGACCTCCAATAGGAGGAGGTCTGAGCATTCCCTAGTTCATCTGAAACACATGCCTGGTGCTAAGTGCTACCATGGTAAAGAAAGCAAATAGGTTGCCTTGGTTGGTGGACAGGGGACAGGATGAGAAGGACATCTGAGTTACTCACGTGAGGTACTGGTTGACATTTTCCGCTGGCTGCTTAAAGAGGCCTTCAAACTCATCCCGAGCCCACTGCAGACAGAGTAAACAGATTATATAGGTTGATAGTTGACAAAATGGGATTCTGCAAGTATTAGAAAGACCATCAGTGAATAAAGCAAGTAGAATGTGTACAACTGCTCTGGGAGAGAGCAAGCCCCCTCAAAAGCCACTGTTGCCCAACCTTCTCCACTCCTGCACCCCTACACTTCAATTGAAAAACCAATAAACTTGGCTCAGCGCCTGTAGCTCAAGCGGCTGAGGCATCAGCCACGTACAGCTGATGGGTTCGAATCTAGCCCAGACCCGCCAAACAACAATGACAACTACAACCCCAAAATAGCTGGGCATTGTGGCAGGCACCTATAGTCCCAGCTACTTGGGAGGCTGAGGCAAGATAATCACTTAAACTCAGTAGTTGGAGGTTGCTGTGAGCTGTGATGTCACAGCACTCTACCCAGGGCAACAGCTTGAAGCTCTGTCTCAAAAAAAAAAAAAAAAAAAAAAAAAAACCAATAAACTTGATCTGGGCAGTGGCTGGTTACTTAAGACCTGTGTGCCTTACTCTAAGTATGTTATGCCTCAATTAAAAAAAAAAAAAAACAAAAAAAAGGGCTGAGGCAAGAAAATTGCTCAGAAGTTTGAGGTTGCAGTGAGCTATGATGCCATGGCACTCTACCAAGGGTAACAAAGTGAGACTCTGTCTCAAAAAAAAAAAAAAAAGAAAAGAAAAGAAAAAGAAAAAAGAAAAAAAGTAGTTAAGTATATCTTACCACAATTTCAAAATAAAAAAAAAGGCCAGGTGCGATGGCTCACGCCTATAATCCTAGCATCTTAGCACTATGGGAGGCCGAGGCAGGCGGATTGCCTAAGCTCGCAGGTTTGATACCAGCCTGACTTCATCTCTAAAAACAGCTGGACCTTGTGGCGGGCACCTGTGGTCCCAGCTACTTGGGAGGCTGAGGCAAACAACCACTTGAGCCCAAAAGTTTGACATTGCTGTGAGCTGTGTCTATAAGACACTACAGTAGTAATAACACCTGCCTCATAGGATTGTGCTAGGAAGGAATAAGCAAATATGTATACATTTAAAGCTTAAAACAGTGCTAGGTATCTAGTGTTAAGTAGTTTACAACAGCCCTGTGAGGTATATGCTGTCATTATCCCCATTTAACAGAGGAATCTGAGGCACAGAGAGGTTAAGTTCATGGTCTTACATGACCTAGTGAGACTGTGGTGGATGCATAATTACAAATATACCCACTCTGGAACTGCAGGGTCAGAAGGAAAAGTGACAGAACTGATTTTTCTCCCTCCCTAGTTTGTTCCCACCTTCATACTCCTACTAAACATTTTTCTTTTTTTGAGACAGAGTCTCACATTGTCACCCTTGGTACAGTGCCAGGGCCTCACAGCTGACAGCAACCTCAAACTCTTAGAGTCAAGTGATTCTTTTGCCTCAGCCTCCCAAATAGTTGGGACTACAGGTGCCCCCCACAACGCCTGGCTATTTTTAGACAGGCTCTCACTCTTGCTCAGGCTGGTCTCGAATTCCTGAGCTCAAGGCGATCAATCCACCTCAGCCTCCCAGAGTTTTAGGATTACAGGTTGAGCCACTGTAGCTGGCGCCTACTAAACATTTTAAATGATTTGGCCTCACACAACACTGCACAGAGAATTATTATGGTACTATAATGGTTACCCTTAGGTTCTATTTCTTGGCCTGGGTGCTGGTCACCTGTGTGTTTACTCTATAAAATTTCAGCTAGAAGTGCACATGCACTCTTCTGCACTTATGTGCACCACACACACAGAATCATCCTGACAAACCAGCTGTTAAAACTCAATTGTGAGCCACAGCTGGGGAAACCTGAATACGGACTTAGCATTAGACACAAACAAATAAATACTGGAAGAGATGGTAAGATATGAATGTTAATTTTGGTTAGCATGAAAATGGTATTTTGGTCAGAGAGCAGTAGTTCTCACCCAGGAATTTTGTTCCCTTGGGGACATTGGGCAATGTCTAAAGACATTTTCAGTTATCACAATAGAGGGGGAATGCTCTTGCCATCTAGCAAGTAGAAACCAGGGATGCTACAAAAAAATCCTACAGTGAACAGGACCCCCCCCCCAACGACATAGAAATATCCGGCTCTAGATGCCAATAGTGCCGAAGTCAAGGAACCCTGTTATGCGGAAATATATCCTTTGCAGATAGCAGAAGTGTTGTAACGTCTGTAACAAACTTAACCACAGTGAAGAAAAAAATTTTATGAATCTAAGAAGAAAATGTGGCAAAACTTTAACAATTCTTAAATCTAATTGAAAAGTGGTATTTGAGTACTCACCATAATATTCCTTATACTTGGCTACATGTTGAAAAAATTTCAAAATACAAGTGAAAAAAGTATGAGTCATTCTAGAAACCTAGGCTGCCTGGTGGGAAGTGTGGAAGGGAAGTTAGGAGAAAAGGCACATCTTACACTTAAGCATGCAACACCTGAAGGCCAACGGCCTGGTGGCTGACAGGCAGCCCAAGTGTCTGCCGTTCTTCTTTTTCCCCCCATGGCTGATCACCTGTAGGGTATGCTCGATAGCATTAGGAAAGTTCTTCAGGGTACAGATGGGGATGGACTTCTCAGGTGGGTCCTGGCTGGAGCTGTATGACTCTGTCAGAAAGGGGATCACCACCTGCACATTGCCCTTGGTGCCCAGCGTGCCTGACTCTAGCAGTGGCTTCCGGTAGTACACGCAGCGACGGTCCATGTACATACCTGTGGGGCAGTTGCAGAGGACAACATAGGACGTGGGAAAGGAATGTCAGGAGAAAATCAGAAGATAGGAACCCCCTCATACAAACACACACAACTCTGCCCTTGACCTCCTCACCCGCCTCTAAACTTACGGGCATCCACGTTGTCCAAGGCATTGGCCACACCATCCAGATTTTGGAAGAAATCATCATCATAAATGCGCTCTGTGTCGGGACCCACCCGGTTCTGGTGGCTTGTAACCCGAATGTATGGATTCATCTGGCGCACAGTTGCAGCAGCCGTGTCAGACTTTAACTTCTAGGGGTATGAGGGAATATAATTCCAGGGTGGGGGTGAAGGAACAGAGCTTTGTTTTTGTGTATTTACCCAATGAATGTCTATAGAGAACAGTCTTCCTGAGTACTGATTACTTAATACAGGGGAAGAACCAGGCCCTAAGTTTGGAAGCTCCTTGGTTTTAGTAGGAGAAACAATCTGTGACCGTATTACATGGCTGGGGCTAGGACAGATGTAGCAAGGGCTCAGGGAAAAGGGAAGCTGAGGATAGGCACAGACTAGAGGCAATGGGCCAGACCTCTGTTTTTTGGCTACCCAGCATCTATTCTCCTTTCAGGTAATAGTAATCAGGGTTGGAGTAGATTCCCCAAAACAACACCAGAATGCTAGCATACAAGCAGGATCCTTTCAAAGTCCAAGTCAGGTTACATCCCTCCTCTGCTCAGAACTGCACCTGGATCCCACCCACACTTAGGGTAAAGTAAGTTGGCTCCCATGACCTCTACTACCTTATCTCCCACTCTCAGGATCTTTTTTTTTTTTTTGAAACAGAGTCTCAAAGCTGTCGCCCTGGGTAGAGTGCCATGGTGTCACTGCTCACAGCAACCACAAACTCTTAGGCTGAAGTGATCCTCTTGCCTCAGCCTCCCAAGCAGCTGGGACTACAGGCACCTGCCACAACACCTGGCTATTTTTGGTTATAGTTGTCATTGTTGTTTGGAGGGCCCAGGCTAGATTCGAACCTGCCATCTCTAGTGTATGTGGCCACCATCTTAGCAGCTTGAGCTACAGGCACCACGCCACTCTCAGGATCTTTGTATGTACCCTTATCTCAACCTGGAGCACTCTTCACTAGAAGAGGGTGCTGTTAGTCCCTCAGATCTGAAATCTCTGCAGAAAGGAGGCCTTCCTTAACCACTGCAATCAAATCTGCAAACCAACCTCCCTGGCACCCCTACTTCTCTTATCTGGTCTTTGCTGTTTCCTTTGCAGAGAGAGCACTCACCACTAACATTTACTATGTACCTCACTATTATATTTCATCTGTTGTTTACTATCTATTCTCTCCCACTAAAACCCCAGTCCTCGTTGGGTTTTGTTTTTCCTCCCCAAGACAGAGCCTCAAGCCATCACCCTGGGTAGAGTACTGTGGTATCACAGCTCACAGCAACCTCCAACTCCTGGGCTCAAGTGATTCTCCTGCCTCTGCCTCCCAAGCAGCTGGGACCACAGGCACCCACTACAATACCAGGCTATTTTTTGGTTGCAGCCGTCATTATTGTTTGGCAGATCTAAGCTGGATTTGAACCCACCAGCTCAGGGGTATGTGGCTGGCGCCTTAGCTGCTTGAGCCAAAGGTGCCGAGCTCCCCTCCTTGTTTTGGTGTATCTCCAGTACCTAGAATAGCATCTACCTCAATAACTATTCGGTAAATAAAAGAATGAAAGAAAAGAGGAACAGATCCTAGGCAAGCAAAAATGACACTGTCCCCCAAAAGGCTTTCCAGATAGATCCCTATATAACCTATTTTCCACCTCTGCAGAAGAGTGAGCCTAGTTGCAATCCTCGGAAAGGCCTGCCTCCAAGGCTAGCCTTTGGTTGGAAGTCAGGAAATTTGGATTTTGGGAAGGTTTCCACCATTCCCTATCTAATAGGCACTGTGGTCCACTATGCCTAAACTGTTCATACAAATAAGAGTTTCTGCTGAACACCTTCTTTCCTTCTGGGAGTCTGGAATTTTGGTATGTGCCAGGCAGAGGGTGCCTACATGACCAGCCCCAAGAAAAAAAGACCCGGGTATTGAGTCTCTTATAACAGTTTCCCTGATTGGCAACATTGTACATGTTGCTATAACCAATTACTGTTGCTAATGGAGAAATTAAGCACGTAAATTAAGCCCGTCCTATGCAACTCCACCTGGAGAAGATCCTTAGCAACTTAACACCTAGTCTCTCCCAGATTTTACCCATTAGCCTTTTTCCCTTTGCAGATTTTGTTCTGTATCCTTTTTTTTTTTTTTTTTTTTGCAGTTTTTGGCCAGGGCTGGGTTTGAACCCAACACCTCCGGCATATGGGGCCGGCACCCTACTCCTTTGAGCCACAGGCGCTACCCTGTTCTGTATCCTTTTGCTGTAATGAATCATAGATATGAGGACAACTATATGCTGAATCCTATGAGTCCTCCTAGTAAAATCATCGAGCTTAAGTGGTTTGGGGGATGCCCAACACACTGTTCTAGCCAGTATGGATAAGAGATCAAGGAAAAAGAACAAAAAAGGAGATAAATGGTAGATTCAATAGAAGACTCAACAAATGTCTTGTTGAATGAATGAAATAAACTGAGGGTAGGAATGGCCAAAAAGGCAGAAAGATCTCTGCCAGGAAGAAAGGGAACAAGAAAAAGACAAAAGGAAAATGAGATTAAAAACCCCATCCCTTCCCCCTACCCCACTCACCGTGACGTCCCAGGGCCGGAACAGAAACTGCCGGTTCAGATTTGACTTCTCAATGGTGTCCATGTCTGTGACAATAATCTCTCCGCCTTCCCCACAGCCTAGCCCAATCATGGCAAAGTTCTTGAGCAGCTCACAGCCAATGGCACCCGCACCCACCTAAGCAGCAGTCAAGAAGAGAGAGAAAAAGGCTGGTCAGAGCAACATAGGTTAGTGTGAAACTGCCCATCACTCCTCCCTCACTCCCCCTGGAGCCAGCAGGAAAAGAGAAGGTCTAATGCCACATCTTCAGGTCCCAAGGCTATAAGAAAAAACTCATAGTCATTTGAAAAAGGAGGCACTAATGGGCAAAACAGAAGGACATACGAAGCTTTCCTTCAAGATAAGGAAAATAGGGCAGCGCCTGTGGCTCAGTTGGTAAGGCACCGGCCCCATATACCAAGGGTGGTGGGTTCAAACCTGGCCTCAGCAAACTTCAACAACAACAACAACAAAATAGCCAGGCGTTGTGGCGGGCGCCTGTAGTCCCAGCTACTTGGGAGGCTGGGGCAAGAGAATCGCCTAAGCCCAAGAGTTGGAGGTTGCTGTGAGATATGTGACGCCACAGCACCTTACAAAGGGCAATAAAGTGAGACTCTGTCTCTACAAAAATAAATAAATAGATAAATAAGGAAAATAACATAGGGAATGTGATATGAGTACAAGACCCTCCTCCCTTGCGATGCAGAAAGAAGCCTCAGGAGAGATGGTCAGAGGGTCAGGGAAGGAAAGGTGGTAGGTGCCCAAGGGGACCACTCACCAGGAAGTACTTCTGCTTGCCCAGCTTCTCTTGCAGGTCTGAGCCAAATACAGCCACCTGCCCATCATAACGGTTCTGACGCTAAGGAACGCAAAGGGATGAGGATCAGAAAGAGGCCTCCCCAGAAATACCAATGCCTTCCCTGTACTCCCCACTCACATACCGGCAGGCACTTGTCCTCCATGAGGGCCTCTTTGTCCTCGGGGAGACACTCAAGGGCATCAAAGTATAGCCACTGCATGATAGGCATAAACTTCCCAGAGCAGGCCTGGGGACGGGGAAGAAGAGAGGCAGGTGGCCAGCAGTTTATTGGTGCCCTAACAATACATGGACAGCAAGTGACAGAATCAGGGAAGCAGCTGGTCTACCACAACCCTGCCCACCCTTGCTGACCTTCATGACCTCCTGGGCAGCCAGGCCCCCAATGAAGGCATTTATGGGTGCCAGATCCCCAGCAGCCACATATGCCAGCTTCCGGATGAGGTCCTCATCTAGGCTGTCTTGCTGCACTGCTGGCAGGGCACGAGCATTCACGATCCGTGCCAGGACCACCAGTTCTGTTGCATCCTCCTGGTGGGCCAGAGGGAACCAAGAGAGGACCTGTCAGGCCACTGTAGGGGGTGGGAGAGTGGTCAGGTAGAGAGGCATAGTGGGCTTTCAGCACCAAGGATGTTTGCCCTGGCTGGCTCACCCACTCACCCACCTCATTTCGGGGACGAGGTGGCCGGCTGTGCTGAGCACAGAACTGGTGCAGGGCCTGGAAGCCAATGTGCAGCTGAGCAGGGCGAGAAAACTTGGCGAAGTCTGTCATCACAAAATCAGGTTCTGCCAATGAGGCCACCAAGGATTTCTGTAGGAGGCAGGGCATCAGTATCAAGAGAGAAAAATGGAGAACCTAGAAATGTCTATAGACCGCCCCCCTCTCCAGTCTACTGCCCCCTCCGCAACACTCACAAAACTAATCTTCTTAGGTACTTTGACCTGACTGACGATGCCACCACGTATATAGTCGGAGAAGTTGGAGGTGTCACAGATGCTAAAGGTGTACGGACCTATGGTAGATAGGGAAGCTGTCAGTCTACCACCCCCCCTAAAATCTATAACACCTGCAAGATAAGAAAAAAACTATCCCTGACTCAGTTCAGACATCAAGAGCCATCTCCACTCTGCCCCAGGCTCTACTGGGACTTCAGAAACCATCTCCCCTCTGCCGCAGACCCAAGCTCAGACCCCATGAGACGTGGGTCTCTGGCCCCTAGTCTACACTGGAAAACCTTCTCTGCTTTGTGTTCAAATCAGCTCACACACAAGTGGATCCTTTGATTTGTCCTGCTCAGACACCAGAGGCCTTTCCTCCTCAGCTCCTCAGGGACTCATTCTTCCAGAACAGCTCCCCCATGCCCATAAGCTCTGGCTGAACATCAGGGTATTCTGGTTCAACTCAGGTAGTCAAGATATATCTCCCTTCAGTCCAAACCTGGGAGCACATCTCCTAGCTTCCCCTCTGATTTCCCTCAAAGCCCTAGCTTACCCAGGACTTTAATCTCTACGGGCTGATTTCCATTAAGTTCGTTCATTCCCTGTACTTCGGAAAAGGAAACAAAGTCGCCACTCTCAAACCCATGACGGGCCTCGTCTAGGCAGGTAACCACACCAGGGTTGTCCTGATTGAAGAAGGAATGAGCCTCAGAGGCAGGTTCAGGGTACCAGGAGCAGACAAGAAGGACTACCACTGCCCATGTGCCTGCCAGGACCCCTGAGGCTGGTCTCCTTACCTTGGTGATCATAGAAACCATAGCACTGAGAGGCTGCTCCCCATTGGAATCTGTGAGGATCATTTCCTTGCCAAAATCACAAAAGAGCTGCCTGTAGAGGGAGGCAATAGGGTTGACGACCAAGTTCCATGCATACAGACTCCTGCATGGCCCTCAAGATGAAGTGAATAGGCTCAGCGCCCATAGCTCAGTGGTTAGGGTGCCGACCACATACACCAGGGCTGGAGGGTTTGAACCTGGCCTAGGCCTGCTAAACAATAATGACAAATACAACAACAAAAAAATAGCTAGGTGGTGTGGCAGGCACCTGTAGTCCCAGCTACTTGGGAGGCTGAGGCAAGTGAATCACTTAAGCCCAAGAGTTTAAAGTTGCTGTGAGCTATGATGCCACGGCCTTCTACCCAGGGCGACATAGTGAGACTCTGTCTCAAAAAAAAAAAAAAAAAGACTCGGTGCCTGTGGCTCAAGGGGCTAAGGCGCCAGCCACATACACCTGAGCTGGCGGGTTCGAATCCAGCCCGGGCCCGCCAAACAACAATGACGGCTGCAACCAAAAAATGGCCGGGCATTGTGGTGGGCGCCTGTAGTCCCAGCTACTTGGGAGGTGGAGGCAGGAAACTCGCTTGAGCCCAGGAGTTGGAGGTTGCTGTGAGCTGTGAGGTGACAGCTTGAGGCTCTGTCTCAAAAAAAAAAAAAAAAAAAAGATGTAGTGAATACTTGCTGAGCAAACTCAGCCTAACACTACTGGGTAATCAGATGGTGTCTGAGCCACATGGTGAACACAGAGAATCCAAAATCTGGGTGTCTGAGGAGGGATAAGGACAGTAAGAACCTGGTAGTCTTAGCCTGGGTCTGGTTGGGGTTAGGGGAAAAAAGAGGAGGCAGGGGGATGGCACTCACCCAAACAGGCCCCGTGTGTCTGCCACTACCAGCTTGATGCCATGGCTGTGACAGAACTCACCCACTCGCAGCTGGTCCTCCAGGGGGGTGTTGGTGAGGACTACCACCTGTGGAGAGGTAGAGGCTCAGGCCAGGCTGACACTGGAGTGAAGGGGAGACAGAATAATGGAGGAGGGCTGGTGTGGAAGACTCAGGCAGTCCTAAAGGCAGAGATGTCTAGGGGTTTTCCTGGTTCAGCCCTCTATCATAAACACATAGTATCTACCTACTGTGTGTGAGACTCCACGAGGGAAAAACTCAGTGAAGAGAGAAATGAATCCCAAGACCATAACAAGAAAGGTAAAGAGGTAACTAGAAGGATAGTTTGGAGAATAGCTGACTCATTTGACAGACACCCACTGCCGTCTCCGACAAGCCTACCATGCCCTGCGAAACACAGAAGCAATAAAACTCTATCCTCAGCCTGGCTTGGCGCCTGTGGCTCAAGCGGCTAAGGCACCAGCCAGGTACACCTGAGCTGGCGGGTTCAAATCCAGCCCAGGCCTGCCAAACAACAATGACGGCTGAAACCAAAAAAAAAAAACAAAAAAAACAGCCGGGCGTTGTGGCAAGCACCTGTAGTCCCAGCTACTTGGGAGGCAGAGGCAGGAGACTCGATTGAGCCCAGGAGTTGGAGGCTGCTGTGAGCTGTGATGCCACAGCACTCTACCCAGGGTGACAGCTTGAGGCTCTGTCTCAAAAAAAAATAAATAAATAAAGATGTCAAAAAAAACTCTGTCCTTAGCCAAAGTCTGAGCACACTCCTACCTCACCCACCTGCTCCCAATTCTCAAGACAATGCCTGCTCAGCCATGGTCTTTGGGATTTTGCTCTCTGCTTATCCTCCGTTCTCCACCAGGGTGAGCTCCTACTCCTCTATCAGGGTTCAGCTATAGTGCCTTGGGTCTCTGGGTTACCCCAGGGCAGATCTCAGCTCTCAGAGCTCCTCTTTCTGGCCTAGGCTTTTTAATTAACAAAAATTCACATAGTCCATTATGTGCCAGCTGCTTTCTATGTGCTTAACCCTCACAAAATCTCTGCTAAGTTAGTACTGCTATCATGCTCGGTCTATAAACAGGAAAAGCAAGGCATACAAGATTTAAGTGGCTTGTCCAAAGTCATACTAGTAGAGCTGGAGGCTCACAAAGAGGCAGACTGGTTCCAGAGTCTGTGCTTATACCCGGTGTGCTGTAAGGTCTGTACACATCTTCCCCCTGAGAAGGCAGGCCTAACGTCTACATCCTGCCCGCATCCTCTGGGCTCCCCCAGTATAAAATCTGGTAACCAGGGCTGCCCATTAAATAGATAATGAACAATACTGAACAAACCAGACTTGGGCTCTGAGAGAATTGAGCAGGAGACTGGGTGGTGCCCCAAAGTACCTGGAAGCCACTAAGGAAGTCATCAAAAAGGGGCCCAGTGTAGGCAGTGACAGGCACGTAGTTATTGAGCTCAGCAAGGCGGGGCTGTGATACCTCAGCTCGGTTTTTACCGATGTCCTCCTCCCGCAGGTAGAACTGCAAAGGGGGTGCAGCAGGGGAAGAAGTGAAGTGGCTATAGCACCCAGAGGGGCAAGTTCTTCACCAGGGGAACGGGGAATAGGAAAGAGGTACCTGGGAGGAGAGGTCAGCCCACTGGGCAGTGCCTTGGTCATGTAGGGTGACAGCCTTGACTCCACCAAGGATGATGTTCTTAGCGATCTCCACGCCCAGACCCCGAAGGCCTGACACTAGTACACTGGATGTCTGGAGCCGCTTCATTGCCTCATGGCCCAACACATACCTGCCGGATTAGGGTATACTCTGGGTCAAGACCTGCATCACCCAACCCTATCTTCTCAGTGCCACATGCAGACTCTCAGCCCAGCCTTGGCCTCACTTACAGCTGCCGGGAGTAAAGGCCCTCATCTATGTCTGCTTCGCTGCCGTTCTTTGCCATTCCCTAGGGATGGAGGAGAACAAGTTCAGGGAGACATGCAGGAGTGTGGCATGGACAGATGGGATAGTGATATAAAAGATTTTCCACCCACCACCCTGCCTGCTGGTCTCTAGGGAGAGACACTCACGTTGGTTGGTACCAAGGGCACTTCCGACAACACAGACTGGGCAGGGGTGCAGTTAGAACCCGGCTTTGGATCAGGCCCAGACACGCGACGTTTCTTGGACAGCGGCGAGCTGGACATCTGGAGGGAAAAAGGAGGGTCAGAGGTGCACCTGAGGCCCATAAGTTTTTCTGTTAGTGGCAACTGGAAGGAAAGGGAAGACTTAAGTATTAGTACCCTCACTTTACAGAAGAGGTGGCAGGCATAGAGGTGAGGTGACTTGCCCAGGGTCACACAGCTAAGAGAGCTAAAATTGGAACCTAAATAGTCTGCTTTGCAAATTCATGCTGTTGACCACTAAGCCTCTCCCCAACCCAGGATAATGAAGGAGTGACTCCAATCCTGGGAGGTCAAAAGAATGACAAGGATGTACTCGTGGGGAGGTCAGAGGAGGGATGTGGATTCAGGACAAACTCAATTTAAAGTGTTGACCCTGCCACTCCTTGACAAATTATCATTTAACCCCTATGGACCTCTGTTTTCTCACCTGTAATACAGGGGTGATAATACCACTTACCTTCCCCATGGGGTTGTCGAGATGAGAAATAACACAGACCATAGAGCCTGGCAGAGTAGGTAGGCAACAACAAGCAGCCATTCTCCTCTCCCTTAAACCCAGGGATGGTGGGGGGAAGGGGGAGAATACGGGTGGGAAATGAGGCTTGGACATCCATCAGGGTGGCATGATGGCAGGAGAGATACCTTGCTGAGAACCCAGTCCTCAGAGGAGCTCAGAGAGGAAAATTTTACAAAGTCAAACACTGCCTCCCAGCTTTGGGAGGGGAAAACTGACCCAGACCAATAAAGCAAGTTGCAGAAAGAAAGAACATACACTTCCCAAGTCTCATCTGCATGTGGAATCCCATAAATAAGTTAACAATGATAAATATTTATTATGAGTTCTGTGCCAGAAGACACACTAAGCACTTTATGAGCCTTGTCTCACTGTCCTCAGGGCACCCCTGTGGAGTCTAGAGAGCTATCATAATACTCAACTTACACTGGAGGAAAAAAATTTACTCAAGGACTATTTGGTGACTTCACCAAGATTCCCAGAGAAGGAGTGGCAGAGCTGGAACCAGACCAGAATCTGCTGACTCTGAAACCTAAGCTACCTCTCCCAGTGTTATCACATTTCATCCCCTCAGTGGCCTTGACCCTACAAGGCAGGGTTTAGCATCCCTGCCAGACAAATGAGAAAACCTGAGCTCATGAGGCCAAGTAACTTGCCAAGGGTCACATACTAGGTCCTAGAGACAATAATATAGGCCAGTGTGGAAATAAAAATCTGGTGGACGGGATCTAGATGCTGGAGATGACAGGACCCTGAATCATTTCCCCTCATCCTCAAGCCTTTGGTTAAACCCAAGTCTTCTGTTCACACAAGTCCTCCTGCACTGAGCCTTTTCTGACACTAAACACCCCAATGTACCTAAGATTCCATCTTGGCACCTGTCACTCTAGCACTAACCATGAGGACCAGGGCTTTCTACTACCAAGAGCTAACTGCCTGTCACAGAGTAAAGGGCTTTGTCTAATCTTTACAATGCCCATGAATCAGATAACCCTATGACCAAATAACAAATGAGAAAACAAAGGCTCAGAGAATTCCATTTACTTGCCCAGAGTGACACAGCTAGTGGGGGAGAGTTTGCCAAATGTCTCCTGAGTGAATAGTCAGGTAGGCTCAGGGCCTACCCAGAGGGCTAAGGGATGAGGCATGTGGGGAGGCAGGAGCTGGCTAGGGCCCCATGACAGCCAGGCAAATTGCTAGAAATACTAAGAACCAACCTGGGGAGGAAGGGGTTTGGTGAATTAATAGGGAAACAAAGGCAAACTGTATTTTCCATTTACTAACTCTCTGACCCAAAGTAGAGATCAAATTTCCTCTGAACCCCATTTTCTCCAAATGCTGGGCCACATGGAACTATTCTCAAGGGGCTGCTGCAAGAATTAGAGAAGCCAAGGTCTATGGTCAGAACTCACTGACCTGAGTTCTTGCACCTGCAGTGGCCTCCATACTCCATTACCTGTCATAATCTTTGCCTTATCATTGGTCAGTTTGTTTGGGATATACCATTTCCTCACTCCCTAAATCCAGGACCATACAGCTCTTTAACATCTGGACCTTTCATCTCTAGACCCCTCATGCTGACAGCAAGGGTCTAAGCAAGTTTGGGATGATTGTTCCTGTGGATTTCAATCACAAAGGTTTGGAACAGCTCTGTTTCAAGGCAAGGAAAAAAGGTCTGGGGCAAAAACCGCGGAGAGAAACTAAAGATCCCCCATCCCCAGCAAAAAAAAAAAAAACTATACCTTTTCCTCTTCAACATTTGCTCAAGTGTCTATTAGAATACATACACTGAACTGGAGCTTAGAGTTTCAAAACATACATGAGTGATTGTGAAGCCTAAACATTTTCCACACACAAACCAAAGAAGATGGTTTGAGGGAAGAGTCCTTAAGGTTTGAGAAGGGGGGGAGGCAAAGGATCAGGTTATCAAGATGAAGAAGCTGGGGCCTGTTGTCAAGCCTCCTGGGAGGGGTTAACCAAAAAGCCTTTAGGAACCTAAGAGAGGATTCAGGAAGTGGTTGTTTGAGCTCAAGATGCCTTTGAGGGATATGGGAAAGGGGATGTCAGAAGTCCTGTGGGGAGGAGGGCTGAGTGAAGATGCTAGAAAAGACTCAAATCTGGGTCTCTGGAAAAAGATCTTTTGGGGAAGGGCTGGGAAATTGCAGTGGAAGCCCCCAGAGACTGCAAGGAGGTAAAAGAACAACTGCTGGGCCAAACAGAAGCTGCAAAAGGGAATGGGTGGGAGAAGGAAGCAAGATGTCAGGGCCTGGAGTATTTCCCATTCCCAGAGGACGCTGGGGTCTCTGGGGACAGATGATGGTAGCAAAGAGAAATCCTTAACCAAAAACAATAGAGCCTTGCAGGAGAAGTGTCTCTAACCGGTTCATGCTATTAGAGTCCCAGGAAGCTGTGAGAGTGGATACCAAGTCTCTGAGGATGGACCCTAGGGGAGGAATTTCTACTACAGCACAAAGGCCCTGTGTTAATCTCCAACAAGACAGGCTAGAAAGAAGCTGAGCCCAGACAGTACAGGTCTTAAAAAGGTTAGTAAGCAAACACTAGCTAGATCCCCAACTGGGGTTAGGTTTCTCTGACTAATTACACTGGACCCTATGGAGGCTCTGAGAGTAGATGCTGAGAAGGGAGTTTTCTACTCTGATAGAAGACAAGTGGGCCTGTTGGAGAAAAGGATATCTGACAATGATACTGGGGTCCTATAAGGCTGGAAGCAGAAGCTGAGGGCCCCTGACTGGGGACTGATTCTGAGGCCTGATGTGAGGTTAAGGGATCTGTAAACAGATAAACCAGAACCCTAGTTGGCTTCTGAAGGCAGAAGGTGGGTATAGGAAGGGGTTGGGGAGTGAGCCTCCGATGAACAATCTGCAAGAGCAGATGCTGGCAGGGGATCTTTGACGGAGAATTGTGTGTCCAAACAGTTCCTCCCTGGTGTCTGGTCCCCTAGGAGGCTTGGGGTTAAGAGTACCTTAGGGAAGATGTTGAGGCCTGTGAGTAGTCTCTGAATAATGAGAGAATGAAAAAGGAAGAATTCCCTAAAAGTAGAAAAAGTCTCCAAAGGCAGATTCTAGAAATTAAAAGAGTTTTTCAAAGGATGCTGAGAGGGGTCTCTGAATAGAAATGCTGGGCTGAAATGCTGGGCCTAGAGAGATCTCTGATGGAAGAAGCTAGGGCCAGGGTGGGGTTGGGAGACTTGAGATGCCAGGATGGGGTGTCTCTGACAATAAAGCCAGGTATAGCCTCCGTAGAAGCTCCTAGGGCAGCTAGTGTGTCTAGAGGGAGGAGTATCTGAAAGAAAATGCTACGGAAGGCTCTTTCAGAAATGAATGCCATATGGACCCTCCATGAGGTATGGCCCCTCTTGGAAGCCGTGAAGGCAAATACCGAGGGGCTAAGAGGTATCTCAAGGGAGATTCTGATAGGTCGTTAATGGCATACAATGGTGAGAGCTCAGACCAGCAGTGCTGATCACGCTAAGCCTCTGTGGAGACTGGGGGAAGTTCTGATCTGACATACAAGGCTCGGGACGGGCTCAGGTCCCAGACGAGTTATGTTTGGCCTGAGTATCTAAAAGCATACCCGGGAGGTCCGACCCCAAGGTCAGATTTAGGAGCTCGAGGGAGCAAGGTGGTCTTGCACAGGAAAAGTCGGCCCCGCCCCAGGATCTGCTCCCCCCACCTCCTCCACTGATCCCTTGTGTCCGAGTCACTGCGGCTTGCCCGGACATCAGCTCGGCTTAGGACCCTCCAATGCCTCCCGAAACCCTTGCCCCAGGCAAGGCACCGAGAAAGGCCATTTTTTACCAATGCCGGTTCCCCGGGTCGCGCCGCCGCCAACTCCTCAAGGAGCCGAAGCCAAGCCCGGCCGCCACCCTCCTCCTTCTCCTCCTCCTCCCCGCCGCCTGGGCCGCCCAGAGTCGCCGCCGCCGCCGCCGCCTTCTCCTTCCCTGACTCTTGTGGCTGTGGTTGCCCCTGCACCTCCTTCTGCTCAGCCGCCGACACAAGATGGCGGCTGCAGAGCCCCTGGCCGGAACAAAACCTTGGGCCCCACCCCCAGGAACCCGGATGCAAGCGGGCCGCGCCCACTCATGAATTATGTATAATGTTCCTTGCCCAGATGTGACTCAGTCTGTTAGAAAGAGAACAGCACCACCTCGTGGCTGCTATGGCAACAACCAGACAAACAGGTAATCTAGCAGAGACCACGTCCCATGGAATGTGAATAATGAATGAATTGTTGCAGCCATGCTGTCATGGTAACCAAGAAAGGAAAGAGAGGCCGCGCTTCCTAGAACATGAATTATGCATAAAGCCGGGTGGTTGGCTAACACCGGAAAGCCGATGTTAAAATATGGAAGCCACACCCCACTGTTCATGAATAATGAATAATCTGCCGCGGTCCGGACGCTAATAAGACCAAGGCCACATCTTATTATGAATAATGCACGAGGCCCAGTGTGTGTTGGAGGGAATGAGCCGAGCCCGCCTATTGCTACGTCTGATACCCTGTAAGCAGGGAAATAGGGCTACAGAAGGGAAAACACACTCCCCTGGCTCCTGAATAATGAATGATGCTACTGCAGCAGCTCGACCCGGAAATTCAGAGAGGTCAAGAAAGGTCCCACCCAGTTTATGAATTATGCATGAGGTTGGATGGACCGAAACACTACAGACCTGCCTAGCAAATCGCGATTATGATACTATAGCCTATATAGCCACACCTTCCTATTCATAGATAATGAGAGATGATGCTGCAGAACCACAAGGGAAACCCGGGGGAGTGTAGATCCCCCATCCCCACCCGTACTCACAAACCAGGGCTGCCTTGGTCCAACCAAATCCATACTCACTATATGCCTTTGGCAGGTGCCTCAGTTTCCAATTGTAAGCTGAGGACAGTAATAGAACCCATCCACTAATAGAGGTGAAACGTCTTATCATGAAAACCAGAGAATATGAATTGTGGAAAGAGTCCTAAAGTCGGGTGCGGTGGCTCATGCCTGTAATCCTAGCACTCTGGGAGGCAGAGGCAGGTGGATTGCCCGAGCTCACGGGTTGGAGACAAGCCTGAGCCAGAGCAAGACCCTGTCTCTAAACAAACAAGCAAAAAAACCCGGGCATTGTGGCGGGCGCCTGTAGTCCCAGAGTTTGAGGTTACTGTGAGCTATGATGCCACAGCACTCTACCAAAGGTTACAAAGTGCTACTCTGTCTAAAAAAACAAACAAAAAGGAAAGAGCCCTAGAATAGTGCTGGCACAAGGCATCGTTAACTTTTTAAAATATTAATATAAAGGCAATATGTAAATATATATTTGCATCTATATATAATTAGTTATGAGTGAAGATATACATGGCCACTAGAGAAATCCCCAACTTGGGCCGCTGTTTCCCCATCCATAAAATGGGAACAACAACAGTAACTTACCTTGTGATGGAATTTAAATGAATAAATAATGTAGAAAGGGCTCAGAACAGTGCCTAGCACATAGGCACTGTAAGTGCTGTATGACTAACAGTAGTAGTAATATTTAACTGGGGCAAGGAGACATTTGGGTAAGACTACAGACTGTTTGAATCCTGGCTCAGCCATTCATTGATTGTGTGACTTAGAGTCTCACTTTGTCACCCTCAGTAGGGTGCTGTGGCGTCACAGCTGACAGCAACCTCCGGCTCTTGGTCTTAGGCGATTCTCTTGCCTCAGCCTCCCAAGTAGCTGGGACCACAGGCACCTGCCACAATGCCTGGCAATTTTTTTGTTGCAATTTGGCTGGGGCCGGGTTTGAACCCGCCACCGTTGGTATATGGGGCCGGCGCCCTACTCACTGAGCCACAGGCGCCGCTGTGATTGTGTGACCTTAAGCAAATTCCTTAGCCTCGTGTCCTAGTTTCCTCATCTATAAAGTAGGATATAGGATTGTTGTGAAGATTAAATGGGCTAACTGGCTAAATGAGTGTAAGCTGAACTTTTTTTTTTTTTTTTTTGTAGAGACCAAGTCTCACTTTATCGCCCTCGGTAGGGTGCCATGGCGTCACACAGCTCACAGCAACCACCACTTCCTGGGCTTAGGCGATTCTGTTGCCTCAGCTTCCCGAGTAGCTGGGACTACAGGCGCCCGCCACAACGCCCAGCTGTTTTTTTGTGTTTGTTTTTTTGCAGTTTGGCTGAGGCCGGGTTTGAACCCACCACCTTAGGTATGTGGGGCCGCCTCCCTACTCGCTGAGCCACAGGCGCCGCCCCCCCCCTTTTTTTGAAACAGTCTCACTGTGTCGCCCTGGGTGGAGAGGCCGTGCGTCACAATTCACAGCAACCTAAAACTTCTGAGTTCAAGCGATTCTCTTGGCTCAGCCTCCTGAGTAGCTGAGACTACAAGCACCAGCCGCAATGCCTTGCTAGTTTTTCTATTTTTAGTAGAGATGGGATCTCGTTCTTGCTCAAGCTGGTCTCTAACTTCTGAGCTCAAGCAATTCACCCGCCTCGGCCTCCCCAGAGTTCTGGGATTACAGGCGTGAGCCACCGCGCCCGGGCAGCTAATCTTTTTAGCGTTATTCTCATACCCATTTCTTTAGGCTCACAGAAAATTTGCTAAATATCACACAACTGGTAAGGATCGATGGGATTTGAGTTTAGCGCCTTCGGTTCATAATCTGGGATTACTGGGCCATAAGGAATGAACACTGCAGGAGGCCTCATGCCTTCCCAAGCCGCAAGGCTTAAAACCCTGGAACTGGGGCGGCGCCTGTGGCTCAGTGGGCAGGGCACCGGCCCCATATACCGAGGGTGGCGGGTTCAAACCCGGCCGTGGCCAAACCTTAACAACAACAACAAAAAAAAATAGGGCGGCGCCTGTGGCTCAGGGAGTAGGGCGCCGGCCCCATACACCAAAGGTGGCAGGTTCAAACCCGGCCTCGGCCGAACTGCGAAACCAGAAAAGCGGCCGGGTGTTGTGGCGGGCACCTGTAGTCCCAGCTACTTGGGAGGCTGAGGCTAGAGAAACGCCTAAACCCAGGAGTTGGAGGTTGCTGTGACCTGTATGATGCCACGGCACTCTACCGAGGGCGATAAAGTGAGACTCTGTCTCTACAAAAAAAAATAATAATAGTAGCTGGGCGTTGTGGTGGGCGCCTGTAGTCCCAGCTACTCGGGAGGCTGAGGCAAAGGAATCGCCTAAGCCCAGGAGTTGAAGGTTGCTGTGAGCTGTGTGACGCCATGGCACTCTACCGTGGGCTATAAGGTGAAACTCTTGTCACTACAAAAAAAAAAATCTGGAACCTACACCGGAAGGCAAACCGCAGGCCATGCACATGATGCTGTTAAGCCATGCCGCGAGAAAGACCACGGAAAACTCAGGGCGCTACTCACCTGTTTGAATAGTCAATGAACTCTACTTTGCGAGGCAGACTTCTGAATGCCCCTTTAGCACGCTAATCCGCCCTTCATGAATAATTCACAAGCCAATACCTCCAGCGGACCAGGTACAAAAGATGCAAAAGTTGGCTTCCCACTATAGACCCACCTTCTCATGTATAATGCATAAAGCCGCGGCCAACGAAGACACTGGGTCCGCTCAGGAAGAGCCTAGCAGACGCGGCTCTACCGTCCCTTCCCCAGCTTGAGATGTGAGCCCCAACGAGTCCAGCCTCTCAGCCCCGAGCATCCAAACCACGAACTGGAGCGCGGACCTTATCTTAAAGCCAGAGGTCACAAAGGCCACAGATACCTTCACAATGCCACGTCGGACCCAAAAGTTCTCACCGTCACCAGAACCCGTCCTGAAACAAGCCCTCCCCAAATTCCGCCCCGACTTTAGTAACCTCAAACTTCGCCTCTCCTCCTGAGAAACTCAAATCCTGCCCCACGGAAAGAGTTCCCCATACACAGACCCTAAGAATCTACCCAACACCCCCCGGACCTGCTAGGAGGTGTATAAACCTGCTTCTGAGTACTCTCCAAAACAGAGCCACCAATCCTACCCAAGAGTCCCCAAACACCCCTTCCTAAGGGTCTCCTCAGAAGCAGATACGCAGTAAATGTGACCCCGGGCCCGGAGCCTCCAATTGCGCCCATTAGGAGCTCCCCAAAATTGAGACTAGGAGAGCGTCCTCCTCCAAATACTGTTCAGGGTCTTGGCAAGATGCTCCAGCTCACCCCCTGTGCTGGGCAGAAGCCTCGCCTTCCTGCTGGAGATGAGCTGAAGCCACGGGGCAACGGAAGAGTAAACCACCTCCGTGGTTATAAAGGACTCAAAGTGCTCGGAGCTCGGAAGCGCGGGGCCTCTGAGGGCCCCACCACCACTCCGGCTGGGACGTACCAAGGTGCCTTTGAAAGGGGGTGTCTACCCTTAATCCAAAGCGTCTTTCTCCCATTTCAGACTTAGATACTCCTACAGATAGTGGTACGTCCCGAATGCGTGCGGCATGCTGGGGGTGGTAGTCCCTTCTGGCTAGTGCCTGGTGCACGTGGTGGGCATCAGCGCCCAGAATATGGGAAAATGTAAACCTGAGCTGTGGCATTCCGGAAGCCGTGCTCTGGGGAGTGGGAAAAGGGAATGGAACGTCGTGGAGTGGGGGAGGGGGTTCCATTCCTTTAGATGGAACGGCACACCCATCCTACAGATGAGGTGACTGAGGCCCAGGTAGCCAAAGGAATTCATTCCTTTAACATTCTGGCTCAAGATTTGGGCCAGATACTGGGAATTCTTCCTTGTCCTCGTGGAGCTCACATTCTAGCGAGAGAGACAGGCCATAAACGTAACAAATACATAAAAATTTAATTTCACATATGACTTCTTTTTCTTTTTTCTTTCTTTTTTTTTTTTTTTTTTGGAGACAGAGTCTCACTTTGTCACCCTGGGTAGAGTACCATGGGGTCATAGCTCACAGCAACCTCAAACTCTTGGGCTCAAGCAATCCTCTCGCCTCAGCCTCCCGTCTGTGACTACAGGTGCTCCCCTACAATGCCCACCTATTGTTTTTGTGGGGGGGGGGGCTGGGTGTTTGTAGAGACAGAGTCTCACTTTATTGCCCTTGGTAGAGTGCCCGCCGGCCGTTGCGTCACACAGCTCACAGCAACCTCTAACTCCTGGGCTTAGGCGATTCTCTTGCCTCAGCCTCCCGAGTAGCTGGGACTACAGGCGCCCGCCACAACATCCGGCTATTTTTCTGTTTTTGCAGTTCAGCCGAGGCCGGGTTTGAACCCGGCACCTTCGGTATATGGGGCCAGCGCCCTACTCGATGAGCCACAGGCGCCACCCCCGCCTATTGTTTTAATCTTTTTTTAGAGAGGGGTCTCGCTCTTGCTCGGGCTGGTCTCAAATTCTAGAGCTCAAACAATCCACTAGCCTCAGCCTCCCAGAGTACTAAGATGCTAAGATTATAAGCATGAGACTCGGCGCCTATGGCTCAGGTGGCTAAGCCACATACACCTGAGCTGGCGGATTCGAAGCCAGCCTGGGCCCGCCAAACAACAATGACGGCTGCGACCAAAATATAGCCGGGCGTTGAGGCGGGTGCCTGTGGTCCCAACTACTTGGGAGGCAGAGGCAGGAGAATAGCTTGAGCTTAGGAATTGGAGGTTGCTGTGAGCTGTGATGCCACAGCACTCTACCCAGGGCGACAGATTGAGTCTCTGTCTCAAAAAAAAAGAAAAAAGAAAGAAAGAAAGATTACAAGCATGAGCCACTGCTCCTGGCCAACACATATAAATATTATTATACTAGGTATCTGTACCTATATACAGAAATAGTTATATATATATGCACACATACATTCAGTCACATGGCACAACTGTTTCAGTCAACAAAGGACCTCATATATCATGATGTTTTTGTTTCTGAGACAAAGCCTCCCTCTATCAACGGGGCTATAGTGCAGTGGCATCATCATAGCTCACTGCAACCTCAAACTGCAGCCTTCTGAGTAGCTGGGACTACAGGGACTACAGATGCTAGTGCACTACCATGCCCCAGTAATTTTTCGAATTTTAGCAAAGACAAGTTCTAGCTATTTTGCTCAGGCTGGTCTCAAGTTGCTGGCATCAAGGGATTCTCCCACCTTGGCCTTCCAAAGTGCTAGGATTACAGGTATAAGACAGATGTATTTTTTACTGTACCTTTTCTATATTTATATGTTTAAATACACCAATTGCCTACAGAACTCAGTACAACAACATGCTGTTACGGTAGCCTAGGAGCAATAGGCTATACCATATAGGCTAGGTGCATGTAGTAGGCTATCCCATCTAGGTTTGTGATCAAAGCACACTCTATGATGTTCAAACAATGACAAAATCGCATAATAAGACATTTCTCAGAACCTATCTCTGGTGTTATGTGAGCCTGACTGTAATAAAATTTACATATAAGGATTTCACGTTTTATGTAACATAATAGTCAATATGCAATATGCAACTAATTTCCATCTGTTTGTATATGTGTCATTTAATGTTATATATATTACATATCCATATGTGAATATATATTATATAATGAAACATATGTAAGTATGTATTGTGTATACATAGGATGACTGCTAAATGCTATGAAGAGAAATAAAAAAGGTAAGGGTAAATTTATGGGGATAGGTTGAATTTTTTTTAATTTTCTTTTTTTATTGTAATGATGTCAGCACAAAGGAGGTTGCATCTTTTGATAGTGTGGTCAAGAAGGGTGGTTTGGAGCAAAGTTGTTTAACACAAAATGCCTTTATCATCTCACCCCAAAATTTGTATCTCATATCCCGCCAATAACCTTCACATTTGTTCATTTGAAAAAGATTTACAGTGCCAGTTAAGTGCAGAGTACCCTTACCATAGTCAAGAAAGACCTCTTCCCTCAGATCCTTTTCTTATTTTTCCCTTTAATTACTTCAGCAAGACCTTCCCTGGCAACCCATCTAAAGTGGTCAGGGAATGCACATGAGTGGTGAGAGTAAGAAGTGAGGGAGTGGGTGGCGCCTGTGGCTCATTGAGTAGGGCGCCGGCCCCATATACCGAAGGTGACGGGTTCAAACCCGGCCTCAGCTGAACTGCAAAAACAGAAATAGTTGGGCGTTGTGGTGAGCGCCTGTAGTCCCAGCTACTCAGGAAGCTGAGGCAAGAGAATCGCCTAAGCCCAGGAGTTGGAGGTTGCTGTGAGCTGTGTGACGCCACTCTACTGAGGGTGATAAAGTGAGACTCTGTCTCTACCAAAAAAAAAAAAAAAAGTGAGGGAGTGACTCATGTGCAAGCATAGAGCAGTGGTTCTCAACCTTCCTAATGCCCCAAACTTTTAATACAGTTCAAAGGGGTCTCTCAACCCAAAGGTTAAGAACCACTGGCATAGAGGAAAGTATGGCAGGCAGAGGGAACATCATGTGTAAATCTTTGAGGTTGGAGGGATGTTGGCACATTTGAGGACGAACAGAGAAGTCTGTATAGTTGGAGGGGTGTGAGGAAGAGCAAGCATTGGGTGAGATACAGGGCCAGGTCAAGTAGGGCAGTGTAAGCTAGGCTAGGTGTTTGGTTTTTTAAACTCTAAATCCATGGAGAGGGGAGTCATATAATACAAATTGTTTTGGAACACACAACCTGGCTGATCTGTGCAGAGAGAATGAAATGTAGAGGGAAAGGTGGAAGCCAGGGAAACCAGTGGAAAGACTCCTGCAGGAGTCCAGGAATTGATGATAGAGGATCAGCTTCAGGTGGTGAGAGTGGAAGTGGTGAGAATAAATTAGATTTGGATTGGTTCTAAAGATGCCAGGATTTACCAAGCAATCAGATGGGGGTGTGAAAAATCAAGAGGCGTCATGGCTGACCCCAGGTTTTTAGCTGAGCAGCTGGAAAGGGTGGAATTGCCATCAACTGACATGAGAGATACTCAATTAGAAGCTGATGTAGGCAAGATCAGGTGTTTGCTTTTGAACATGTTACCTTTCAGATGTCTGTTAGACATCCAGGTAGAGATGTGGATGAACACTTGGGGACTGTCTGAAATCCAAGAGATGGGGGAAGCCTGCACTGGAGATATGGATTTGGGAATCATGAGAGGTGGTAACTGAAGCCATGAGTGTGGCCAAGTTCTCTCTCTTTTTTTTTTTTTTTTGAGACAGAGTCTCACTATGTCGCCCTGGGTAGAAGGCCGTGGCGTCACAGCTCACAGCAACCTCAAACTCTTGGACCTCAGTGATTTTCTTGCCTCAACCTCCCAAGTAGCTGGGACTACAGGCGCCCACCACAATGCCCGGCTATTTTTCTGTTGCAGTTGTCATTGTTGCTTAGCTGGCCCAGGCTGGGTTCGAACAGCCAGCCTCCTAAAGTGCTATGTAGCTGGTGCTGTAACCACTGTGCTACAGGCACCGAGCCCCAAGTTCTCTCTGAAAGATTCTCTTCAAATGTATCAGTGGGAGTAATTGAGGCAGGATTTGGACTTTCACAAACAAGAGGGAAGAACTTGAGGAAAAACCTGTGGCAATAGGAAGACAGACAAAGATGGAAAGAGTAGGGGGGAAGGGGGTTTTATATATTGTATTGTCTCCAGCCATGCATGAGAGTTCTCGTTGCTTTGTAGCCTAAGGGTATGGATTTATTTATTTATTTTTTTGAGACAGGGCCTCAAGCTGTTGCCCTGGGTAGAGTGCTGTGGCACCACAGCTCATAGCAACCTCTAACTCCTGGGCTCCAGCGATTCTCCTGCCTCTGCCTCCCAAGTAGCTGGGACTACAGGCACAGAACACAACGTCCGGCTATTTTTTGGTTGCAGCCATCATTGTTGTTTGGCGGGCCCGAGCTGGATTCAAACCCACCAGCTCAGGTGTATGTGGCTGGCGCCGAGCCAAGGGTATGGATTTTTATGGAGTTTTAGCAACTCTTTATACTAGTCTTTTTAAAAGTGAAGTCTTGTGGCCAGGGGTAGTGGTTCATGCCTGTAATCCCAGCACTTGGGAGGCCAAAGTGGGTGGATTGCCTGAGTTAAAGAGACCCTGTCTCTAAAAAATAGCCAGGCGTTGTGGCAGGCACCTGTAGTCCCAGCTACTTAAGAGGCTGAGGCAAGAGAATCGCTTGAGCCCAAGAGTTTGAGGTTGCTGTGAGCTAAGACGCCACAGCACTCTACCAAGGGTGACATAAGTGAGACTTTGTCTTCCAAAAAAAAAAAAATGAAGTTTTGAGGATGAGAGTGACTTGGACACCAAACCCTGTTCTAGGCACTAGGGACACAGGACACACTAGTGGGCAAGGTAGACAGAAGCTTTTGTTTCTAGTGAGGGAAACAGTATAGGAAAATAAGAAAATTAACATGGTGCACATTATACTATGCTCCTATGGAGAAAAGTTAACAAATGTACTGTTACTACATATCAAATAAAAAGTAACCCAAGAGGCAAAGATAATATGTTTAGGCAGGGTTGGTAATTTTAAGTAGGGTAGCCAGAGCAGGCCTTATTAAAAAGGTGCCTTTTCAACATTCAGATGACACATCTGCTTCAGTTTGGAACAGTTCTTCAGCCTTCCCTTGGCTTTCATGATTTTGATGCTTTGGGAGATTACAAACAAGTGGTTTGTAGACTGCCCATGTTTCCTCAAGGTTGGGTCCAGGCTCTGCATCTTAGATAGCAGGATCACAGAAGCAACACTGTGTCCTCACTTCATCCAATCAGGTGGCACACAATTTTAGTATCAGTGATGTTCACTTTGATCCCTTCATTAAGATGGTGTCTGCTAGGTTTCTCTCTTGTAGAGAAACTATTTTTTCCCTTGGAATTAGTAAGTACTTAGTGAGGAAGTACTTTTGAGTCTACACAAATATCCTGTTCTTCACACTGTCACCCTGTGTAGAGTGCTATGGTGTCATAGTTCACAGCAACCTCAAACTCCTGGGCTCAAGAAATCGTCTTCCCTTAGCCTCCCCAGTAGCTGGGACTATGGGCACCTGCTACAATGCCCAGCTACTTTTTTTTGTTTTTTAAGAGACAGTTTTTTTTTACTCTTTTTTTACTTTGTCGCCCTTGTTAGAGTGCCGTGGCATCACAGATCACAGCGACCGCCAGCTCTTGGGCTTAGGCAATTCTCTGCCTCAGCGCCCCCACCCCAGTAGCTGGGACTACAGGTACCCCCCCACAACGCCTGTCTACTTTTTGTTGCAGTTTGGCCGGGGCTGGGTTTGAACCCGCAACCCTCAGTATATGGGGCCAGCGATCTAAGCCACAGGCGCCAACCACTTTTTTTTTTTTTTTTTTTGAGACAGAGTTTCATTATATTGCCCTTGGTAGAGTGCCATGGAGTCATAGCTCACACAAACCTCAAACTCTTGGGCTTAAGTGATTCTCTTGCCTCAGCCTCTCAAGTAGCTGGGACTACAGGCGCCTGCCATAACACCTGGCTAATTTCGGGTTGTTGTTCAGCAGGCCCAGGCCAGGTTTGAACTGGCCAGCCCCTGGTGTATGTGGGTGACACCCTAATCACTGAGCTACAGGCACAGAGCCAGGTCTCACTTTTGCTCAGGCTGGTCTTGAACCCCTGAGCTCAGGGGATCCACCTGCCTGGGCCTCCCAAAGTGCTACGATTATAGGTGTGAGCCCCAGCCCTGGCCCCAGCCTTTTTTATTTTTGTTGACACAGTCATACTTTTGTCACCATGAGTAGAATGCCATATCATAGCTCACAGCAACCTCAAACTCTTGGGCCCCACTGATCCTCTTGCCTCAGCCTCTTTAGTAGCTAGGACTACAGGTGCCCATCACAACACCTGGCTATTTTTAGAGATGGGGTCTTGCTCTTGCTCAGGCTGGTCTCAAACTCCTGAGCTCAAGCAATCTACCCGTGTTGGCCTCCCAGAGTGCTGAGATTATAGGCATGAGCCACTGATCCTGGCCCTAGCTTTGGGATTGCAGGCCAAGTGCAGCTGGGGAGGGGGGCAGCAAGGACAGGGCAGTCCCCAGTCCTAGCACTGATCCTGGGGACTTTAAACCTGGTGGTGGTAGATTTCCTGGTATAGCATAACCTGGACTCTGACAAAGGAGAGGGGCCACGATCAGAATCTTGTAGATTGGGGTATAGGTCAGAACTATATGTTCTAGTAGCCATTATGTTCTCGACACTATAAATACTACCTACCTATGCCTGATGAGGCCCCTGTTCATCTCTGTTTGTATCCCCCTGTCTGTCTGTGTAGGCCATAAACCATGCTAGAGCATGAGAAAGAACAGATACAAGATGCAGACTTTTCAACTTTTATTACAAAAACAACATGATCCCAGCCCAATCTGCCAACAAAAGTCACCAAAATTTGATTTGGTCAGGGCCTATAAGGCTGGGGAGCGGGCTGGCCAACAGGAACTGGGCCTCCCTCAAACCACTCAACATTTTATCCTCCCCTGCCCCAGGAAGAACACCGAACATATGTAGAAATTGCTCTCGAAGTTGCTCACTGGGCCTCGTTGAAGCGGGTCACCATTGTCTTGTGCAGTGTCTCTTTGTAGGACTCAGTTGAGGTGACCCCATAGGAGCTTCCCCGGGCACCTAGGCCAGAGCCCCGAACCCGTGTTTGGGCCTGTGTGAGGGAGGCAGGGTCTGTCAGGTTGGCAAGGTCGCTGTTGGGAATACTGGGGGACAGGTATCAGATTGTGGGAGACTCACCTCAATGGGTGTTACAATGCCCTGCTTCTTACGGCCCAGGCCACTGCCCTCTTTCCAGCCCATGGCCTGAAGCATGCGACTGCCAATGTTGTCACTGCCCAGCCCATCTCGAGTAGGCTGCTCAAAGTCTCTGCAGGGGACAGTATACAGTGTTGAGTGGTCAGCCTGTGGGCCCCAGGCCCCCTCACCTGGCCTTGGGCACTCACACAGAGGCTGTAGATATGCCACCATACTTCCTCCTCTTGGGCTCTGGTGGCTCGGGGATGCCATACTTCTCTCTGCGTTCAGCTGCTCGGTCCCGGTACTTCATTTGCTGAAAGATTCGTGTGCCCATGTGAATGCTGAGGAGCTGGCTGCTGTTTCCAGGGAACACAGGTCTGGGCCTGGGGGCCCAAAGGGAGCTCCAAAAGACCCTGGTCCTGAGGGTCAGGACACAGTGGGAGCAAGCAACTGGGGTTGGGGAATGGGGAACTGGGAGCCTCATAGGGACAAGATGTGAGAAATTGAACTCTAGCTGCCTTAGGGGGCAGAGACTTGGAAGGAACAAGAGGGGAGGGACCCCATGAGTAGGTCACACCTTACCTCCATGTCGTTCTTCTCTAGTGCTTCTAGTTCGTTTTCTGATAAGTGGGCTCGCCGGTGAATCTCAAGGTTTTGCTTCAAGGGGGATAGAATGAGGAGTGAAAAGGCTGAACTGGGGTGGGTCAGGCCCTGAGTGCCCTGCCAACCCTCCCCTTAGTCACCTTATGAAGCCCGGAGAGCTGCTGGTGCCGGATAAGTGCCTCTTTGCTGGGGAACTGGCGCCGACAGAGCAGACAGGCCAGCTTTTGCCAGTCGGTGAGTTTTTCTTCCCGCTCAGGGCCCCCACGATCCTGCTCTTCCTCGCTGTCACTCTCCCCACTGTAGGCTGCCACCAGCCCCCTAGGTGGGCTCTATAGAGGGTGAGGGTGAATGGTCAGTCCTGGCCAGATCAGAGCTCCTTGCCCCTTTCTGCTCCAGGTACTCACTGGGCGGTCGTCACTAGCCAATTTTGGGAGATCCATGCTGGTGTGCTGTCTCTCAGCTAATGCTCCCTGGAATGGAGGGACACAGAAATTCAGGGACTCCATGGAGGGCCCATAGGAAGGATGAGACTGAAGGGTAGGGTGTAGGTAGGTGGCCACAACGTACCTTCTTCTCCAGAATGGCATAGCCAGCATCTGCAGTGGCTGACTCCCGCTTTTCATCATCACGCAGGGAGCTGATAGGCTGGAAACTATTTTTGAAGTTTTCTTTTTGTTTGTTGAGACTGCGAGCCCAGCGTTCCATGTCCTTGGCAATCTGGAGTTAAGGATAGGGGTGAGGTTCCCAGAACCTTCATGCTGCAGGACCACCCACCATCTCTGGTCCGAGTCACTGCATTGGGCTTCACTTGGTCTGGGGTAGAGCTCTTACAACTTTTCAAAGCAAAGGACTCTTTTACAAACTATAAACTACTCCTTGCTCTATATAACTTCCTCCAAACTTTTCCTGGGCTTCCCAATCACACCAATAATAAACCCAAACTTGTAACCACAGAGTGCAAGGTGCTTGGCACCCTGGCCCTTGCCGACTTCATCTCTCAACACTCCCCCTGTGGCCCCAACCCTTTGAGTTTGTGATGACAAGGCCAAAAACAGTCTGGGCAGAGTGGTAGGCCCACCTGGGAGGCATACAATGTGAGTTTGAGGCAGAACAAGCAGGTGAGAGATGCAGTGGTGCAAGTTCCTATTTCTCTGTCATCAGTCACCAGTGCTCCTTGTCAAGCCCCTTTCTGGCTGTGCTCCCTGCTATGATTTGAATGTGTCCCTCCAAGTTCATGTGCTGGAAACTGAATCCCCAGTGTAACAGTGTTGTGATGCAGGGATTAATGCCTTACTGAGAGTGGGGTCCAGCCAAAAAGAATCAGTTTAGCCTAATCTCCCTTTCTCTTATTATGTGCTCTTGCCCTTTTGCCATGTTATAACACAGCAAGAAGGCCTTCACCAGATGCTGGTGCCATGCTCTTGGATTTCCCAGCCTACAGAACTGTGAGCCAAATAAATCCCTTTTCCTTATAAATTACCCAGTCTGTGGTATTGTCATGGCACTTCCCTTCTCCTTACAGATACCCATATTGTTATGTTAGCTATGTGTTTCCACTTTATTTTAAAATGAATAGGAATTCTTATCTGTGTGTAATTTTATTTTTTATTTTTTTTGCAGTTTTTGGCCGGGGCTGGGTTTGAACCCACCACCTCTGGCATATGGGGTCAGTACCTTAGTCCATTGAGCCACAGGCACCACCCAATTTTATTTTTTTGAGACAAGTTCTCCCTATGTTGTCTGGTCTCAAACTCTTGGCCTCAAGTAATCCTCCCACCTCAGCCTCCCGAGTAGCTAGGATTACAGGCTGGAGCCACTGCACTCAACTCTGTGTATAATGCTGATTTACATAAGGTGGCACAATGCCATATTCTGTATTCTGTTATCCCCCTGTGCATGTCACCATTTTTAGAATTCATAGGTTGCTAAAGGAATGCTTGGTACCTTCTTTTAAATGTTATACCTAAAGTGTTCTATCCCTTCTCCACAGACACTGAAGTGCCACTGCCCACTACCACAAAACACTCCAATGGTTTCCCTGCCTACCTGCTATGGGTATGTGAGAATTTCTCTGGGATATACATATGTACCTACCAGCAGTGTGTGAGGATTCCCAATGTGGGACAGAAGAAAGTTGACAGGGCTCACTTGGATGGCACGAGCCACCTCAGAGGTGGGCAGCCCTGCCATGTACTGGGGAGACTGCTCTGGCCCAAAAGCCCAGTCTGTCTTGAGCGGTTACTGCTCATGTCTACACCTACCCACTACCCCATCTCCTCAAGCAGTAGATGGCAAGAGATGAGAGGTGCAGGCACTAGAAGGTACCTAATGTCAGCCTGTGACTGCTGGACCCCAGTGTTCACCTGTTGGGCTGTCTTGGTCTTGTGCTTCTCCTTCTTTTCCTTGCCCTCCTTAGAGGGTGCCCCTGTCTCCTTGTGTCCATCAGATGACTGCTCCAGGGCAGGGACATAGGTCCTCCTCTCCCCATCCCAGTACAAGTACTGTTGGCTTTGAGCATTATAGTAATACTGGGGAAGGAAGAGGGAAGAGGGGACATAAGGGAAGACTCCAGAAAGGGGACCCTGAAAGGCCAGCTATCCCCAACCCAACCCCTCCCTGGGTTGTCCTATCACCTGGGAGTTGGGGTCATAATAAAGGCCAGTCTGGGGGTCATAGTAGTAGCCAGATGTCTCATCATACTGGTAGGTGGAGACGTCAGGAACAGCTGGTGGGCAAGGGGAAAGGACGTCACACTCTCTGTGCTTTGTTAAGAACTCCCTACCATCTACCCACAGGCCATGGTTACTCACGGTACTGGCTGTACGACTCCTGGCCAGTGGGGCTGGTGGCTGGTGGTAGGGTAGAGCTGGGATGAGTGGGGCTTTGTAGCTCAGATTTGAGTACAGCAGGTGACATGATGGTATATGACTGGTCATGGGCCAGACAGGAAAACAGGGCTCAGTGTCCGCTAATGTCATTCCTGACTGCCTAGGATGCCTTCTGTCTACCTCCCTGGGATACCCAGGACTCACCTGGCTGTTGGCAGCGGCACCCTGGCTGCTGCTTGCTTCACCTGATTGTTGGTAGATGCCAGGGGCAGCACCAGGCTGGGTGCGGGAGAAAGTCTGCAGAGACACAGAGTCTGCCCCAGGCTCTAGGGAGACTTCAGGACCTATAAAGACGGACAGGAAGGGAGAAGAACGCCTGTGAATGGAGGGGCCCAGGACCCTATGTCTGCTGGTCCCCACAGGTATAAGGAGAGATGCTGGGGCTCACCTGCTCCAGCTGGGTCCCCTTTGGTTCCAGTGATGCCAGGGCCCTTGGTGCCCTTGAGGTAGCCATGGGCATAGAGAGAGGACTCTGTGCCCTGGCTGCCGCCATAGCCCTCATCCTGTTGGTAGTAGGTGTAGTCGACTGGTGGCTCCTCGGGGGTGGCCCAGGCACCCTCCCCACCCTGGGAGGCCTGAGAGGCAGGTGGGAGGGGCTCATTAGAACAGGAGTGGGTGAGGTGGGGGGGGGGAACCTGCTAGAAGCATCTGTCTGACACATGGAGTAGTGTTTCTACCTGACAGAAAAGCATGCAGCCTTCAGTGAAATGTGAGGGCCACCTTCACAAGAAGTGTACAATAGCGAAAAACAAGACTGAAAAAAAGATGCACTCCAAAATGCTCCCAGGGTGATACTGGTGAGTGTGGTATTTTTGTTGTGTGTCAGACTAAGGAAGACACCATCTTCCCACTTTATTCTCATCCCCCAATTTTATCTCATAAATTCTTTTTTACTTAGAAACATGTGATACATGTATGATATACATAATACATCATAGGCATATATAAAAAATGTTTAATATATTCTATCAATTCAGGACAATAAAAAACTCCACCAAATAGAACACCAGCCACAAAGGCATCGTAAATGAAAAGCCTGGGAGACAAATGGGAAGAAAGCTGCAGTGAGGATAGAGTGGGAATGGACCAGGCAGTCCAGAAAGCAAAAAAGCAAGGCAGAGGGGCCACTCAGAGAGAGCTTTGCATCCACGATAGCAAGCCAGCCCTCCTGCTTGCAGCCCAGGTCTCGGGTCACTGGGGATGGAGGGTTTGAGTACCTGTGAGATGGCCCACTGGGCTGCAGCAATGGCAGTGCTGGCCACAGAGGCAGCATTGATGCGGCTGCCTTCGTTGGAGGCCATATCCCTAGGGAGGATGTTAGAGACTGGGAGTGAGATGGGAAGCCTGGAGGTGGCAGCCCCAAGCTTCAGGGCAAGCTGGGGACACAGAGGGGACCCTGACCTCTTAGAACCCTTGGCAAACTCAACGTTGATGGTCTTGCCGTCGATGGTGAGTGGGGGGTGCAGGGCCTGCAGAATCTGCAGCAGCTGGGCTGCCTCCTGTGGGAGGAGGGAAGGTAGGGACAGAAGGGTCAGGCCCGGGGAGGCCCCCGGCTCCATTGCCCTGTGTCCAGGCCTGGGGCCGCGGTGGGGCACGGGAAAATGGCCCTCCTCCCAACCCTGGGGGCCGGGACCTTGGCTGCCCGGCCCCCCCTGTGCCGCCCTCACCACGATGGTGGAGAGTTGGATGAAGGCGAAGCCACGGTTTAGTTGGGTCTGCTTGTCTTTGATGACGCGCACATTGGAGGAGGATAGCACTGCATAGGGTGCCAGGGCCCCCAGGATGGAGTCCATGGTGCTATGTGGGTTCAGGTTGCGCAAGATGATGGCTGTGGGAAGGGGCCCAGCATTAGGGGGAACCCCAACGTTCTGCTCCAGTTCTACCCTTCAGGGATCCTCACTGTGCCCTATCTTTTGGCCCGTGTGCCTTTGTCCTCACAGATCTCTCTCACCTCCTAGTGGATAAACTCTGCTTGTCAGTCTAGGTGCCAGCCTAGCTGCTCATCTGCTGAGAACCTTCCCAACATACCCCCAAAACTGGGTTGGGTGATGTTCCTCCCCTGCTCACCCTACATCTCCCCCACTAGGGGGAGACACCTGTGAGGATGAATTGAAGTCTTCTTGCTCACTATTTCTCTTGGGAAAAGACAACTCAGGGCATGGAGGAGGAAGGAACAACTTAACTCACTGTCATTAGCGTTCTCCGAGCTTGGCTCTGAGCCCTGGGACAGGGCCTGGGAGGCCAGCACCCCCTGGGCCTGGTAGGGCTGCGGCAGGGGAAGCAGGCCCTGGCTTAGCTCCCGGCCACTCATGGGCAATGTCTGCTGATCCAACCTTGTGCCGAGGGGCAGCTTCTGCTCTGCCTCTGTTAGGGGTGGTGGGAGACATGCTGGTGACAAAGGGGGAGGCTCCACGACTGGTCCCTCCTCCCCACACCAACTCCTGAGCATTAGCCCCTTACCCTTCACCCCCACCCAACATGTCCTGCAGAGTTGGGGGAGGTAGGTGCACCTCACCTGACTTGGGCACGCCACATTTGAAGCATTTCTCACGGCGCTTGAAATTCTGGACGCCACACTGTGAAGCACAGGCTGGGCTGTCGGAGGGGGCAGAGCTTTCCACTGCACCCTCCAGAGATGGCTCCAGAGATTCCCCCAGAGAACCCCACAATTCCCCAGGAAGGAAGGTCTCAAGATGACGGGTGGCAATGCCTTCTGAAACTTGGTGTCATTCTCAGTCCTGTGACTCTTCCCTCTACAGTCTCAAATTTGTCCTCAGTGCTACCCCCTCGGCTTAGGATTCAACTCCTCCATCTGTTACAACTACTGCCTCCTCCCCTCCCTTTGCCTTCTCAAGGCCACCAACTCTCCCAGGACTGTCCCCCATACCCATTCCTTTAGTAGGTTCTTCTTCCCCAAAACTTGCTTCTCTGTTTGGAAGTTTTCTTCCTTTTCCTTTTTTTTTTTTTTTTTTGAAACAGAGCCTCAAGCTATGACCCTGGGTAGAGTGCCGTGGCATCACAGCTCACAGCAACCTCAAACTCCTGGGCTCAAGCGATTCTCCTGCCTCCACATCCCAAGTAGCTGGGACTACAGGCACCCGCCACAACGCCTGGCTATTTTTTGGTTGCAGCCATCATTGCTGTATGGTGGCCCGGGCTGGATTCAAACCTACCAGCTCAGATGTATGTGGCTGGTGCCTTAGCTGTTTGAGCCACAGGCACCGAGGCCCTTTTCCTTTTTTCTTTTTTTTTTGAGACAGAGTCTCACTATGTTGTCCTTGGTTAGAATGCCATGGCATCACAGCTCACAGAAACTTCAAACTCTTGAGCTTAAGCGATTCTCTTGCCTCAGCCTCCCAAGTAGCTGGGACTACAGGCGCCCGCCACAACACCCAGCTATTTTGTTGTTGTATTGTCATTGTTGTTTGGCAGGCCTGGGCTGGGCTTGAACCCACCAGCTCCAGTGTATGTGGCTGGCGCCCTAGCCGCTGAGCTCCAGGCACGGAGCCATGTTTTTATTATTTTGAAAGAGTCTCACTCTGTTGCCCCAGCCTACAGTGCCATGGCATTAGCCTGGCTCACAGCAACCTCAAACTCCTGGGTGCAAGCCATCCTCCTGCTTCAGCATCCCCAATAGCTTAGACTACAGGCACCTGCCACAACATGCAACTGGTTTTTCTGGCTTTTTTTTTTTAAGTAAAGACTGGGTCTTGCTCTTGCTCAGGCTGGTCTCCAACTCCTGAGCTCAAACAATCTACCCACCTCAGCCTCCCAGAGTGCTAGGATTACAGGTGTGAGCCACCGGGCCTAGTTGGAAGTTTTTCTATTCAATGTTTCAGCCCTAGAAGCCAGTAGCCTCTTGCCAGACTCCCCTGCACCCCTATCTTTTCTTTGGGACTGGGGTGGATCCTATTTATTTTTCTCCTGTCTATCCCTCTGCTAATCCTGCTACTCTTTTTTAATTTTGGTTGCAGTTTGGCCGGGGCCAGGTTTGAACCTACCACCCTTGGTATATGCGGCCGGCACCCTACCCATTGAGCCACAGGCGCCGCCCAATCCTGCTACTCTTGAAAAAGTTTCCTTGACTACCTCTGGAGATCTCTCAGCTTCTACTACATCCCTTTCTCTGTTCCAAATTCAGGTGTGCCGGGCCCTACCCCATGTAGACATGGCTTCTACCCTCATGGCCTAACAGCAGGGGCACAGATGTAGCATGAAGAGCAACAGATCCATGCAAACTGTCCACCAACAGGGATGCTTGATCTGTGATGCACAGAAGTTGAGGTGTGTTTAGTTTTGCCGAGAAGGAATTGCTAACCAAAAGAACGAACAATGGGTTTTCCACAGCTGGTGTAGGAAGGTAAGGGGAAAAGAAAAAGGCAAGAATGGGGAGAGAAGCCAATGCTAGGGAGAATCGTATGCTTAAACTCAGAGTCGTGAGAGTTTTTAAGCAAAGGAAGGCATGGTCACAGATGGTTTTTAGGAACGTTCCAAACAAAGGGGTTGGAGAGAGTCAAGAGACCAGCCTACTAGAGTGGGCTCCATGGCAAGTGGGTGAGAGAGCATGATGATTGGCATCAGTAGTGGGAATAACAAGGGAGGGAAGATGGCATTTCTATGATGGAAGTAACAGGATTTGGTGACCAACAGAATGTAGGGTAAAAAGGAGGAAAAGGAGTTGAAAAGTCCTGCTTTTGAGGACTATCTGGAAATACAGGAGGAGCAGAGTTCCACTGTCACTTTGTCCCTACCTCTCCAGACACTGAACACCTTTCTTTTTTTTTTGAGACAGAGCCTCAAGCTGTCGCCCTGGGTAGAGTGCCATGGCATCACAGCTCACAGCAACCTTCAACTCCTGGGCTCAAACGATTCTCCTGCCTCTGCCTCCCAAGTAGCTGGGACTACAGGCGCCTGCCACAACGCCCAGCTAATTTTTGGTTGCAGCTGTCGTTGTTTGGTGGCCCCGGGCTGGATTCAAACCTGCCAGCTCAGGTGTATGTGGCTGGCGCCTTAGCTGCTTGAGCCACAGGCGCCGAGCCTGAACACCTATCTTCTGATAAGACTTTTACATTTCAGGACTGACATGCATGTTGGGGGGGTGGGTCTGTGCCACTCCAAAGTTGGTCCCCAGGGCAGATCTGGAGCTACTATGATATCCGAGGTCTCTGTGATCAGGAGCAGGTCACAACTGAAGGCTCACCCACAGTTCCACCTCTTTGAGCCTCAGCTTCCTTTCAGGAAATATAAAGGTGACTATAAAATCTATATTAATATATATTCTGTATCCTCTAGTTTCAGGTTTGACATGGCTTTGTCCGAGTGGCCTTCTAGGTCAAGTTCAGGTTCTCAGAACAGTATGCTTGGGGCTGGGCGGAGTGGCTCACAGCTGTAATCCCAGCACTTGGGAGGCTGAGACAGGTGGATTGCCTGAGTTCACAGGTTCGAGACCAGACTGAGCAAGAGCAAGACCCTGTCTCAAAAAAATAGCCAGGCCCTGTGGCAGGTGCCTGTAGTCCCAGCTCCTCAAGAGGCTGAGGCAAGACAATCACTTGAGTTTGAAGTTGCTGTGAGCTGTGACGCCATAGCACTCTATTGAGGGTGACAAAGTGAGACTCTGTCTTAAAAAAACAAACAGAAAAACCCCACTATGCTTTTCTTTCATGACAGCAGGTAACGTTCAGCCTGTGTCAACTGTGGGTCAGGTATTGTTCTGAGTTTTAGTTACTCTTCTATCAATAATTTAATCCTCCCAACCACTTTTAGGGAGAGGTTATCATTAGTATTGCTATTTTAGAGATGGGGAAAATGAGGCAAAGAGAGGTTAAACACCTTGCCCCAAATCAAAGCCAATCCAGGATAGTCTCATTCTAGCCAACCTTGCTGCAAAGCCCACACTCTACACACCACTCCATACATACACTCTCATTAATTCGCCATCTACGTAAATACTTTTTTTTTTTTTTGCAGTTTTTGGCCAGGGCTGGGTTTGAACCCACCACCTCCGGCATATGGGGCCAGCACCCTACTCCTTTGAGCCACAGGCGCCACCCATATGTAAATACTTCTTTGAAGTATACGGGACTCCAGGCAAGGCTGCATTTTACGAGGACAGAGCCTGGCACAAAGTGGACACTCAGTCCACATTTGTGAATGGCCGACTGGCTGTGAATGTAGCCACCGGAACTGACAGGCTTCAATACCCACACCTCCTCATGGGCAAAAAAGAGAGAGCGAGAGATAGAAGTTGCCACCACTGCTGTTGCTACCTCTCTCAACAACAACCACTGCCTACCACCACTGTACCTTATTGCACAGCCAGTCCTCATTGATCTTGGGCTTGGGGTCACTGTAGTGCATGGATACCTTCTGACCCAGGATGTTGAGGGAATGCTGTGGGAAAAAGCAGAGTGCAGTGAGGCCCAGGCAACAGTGCCCCACACACCATTTCAGCACAGGAGAAGAGAGTGAGTGAGCCCTTCAGCTGGATGGATGAGGGACAGGGAACGGAGGGAGGTTGGAGAACGGATGGAGGGAAGAAGGAAGGGAGGGAGGGAAAGCGCCACAGCTCTCAGGCGCAGCTGTTTGCTGCTTTTCCGGGCATACGCACGCACACACATGAACATACACCACCAGGCACACAGTGCTTGGCTGACCGATGCTTGCCAGACAGTGGGGAGAACTCCCCACTCGGCCCTGACACTGCCAGGCCACACCCAGGGCCAGCACTACAAAGGCTACACTTGGGGGTAAGGGAGATAGGGAAGGGGCAGGAGAGGAGAGGAGGGGAAAGAAAGAGAGAGAGAGCACAGGAGCGCTAGTGCTGGAGAAGGGGAAAAGAAAGAGCCTTATCGAACAGACGGAAGTTCCTGCCATGAGGCCGTCTTCCCGTGGATGGCTGGGTCCTGGGCCCATGGCACTAGCCTATTAACCCTGCAGAGATGGCCCCAGGGCTGCCTCTGCCAGGATCCCCCATTTTAACACATGTGCCCTTTCCTCCCCTGAAGCTTTTCCTCACTATCCTACACCAATGATGTGGGCAGGGAGTGGCTGAACAGAGCAGATCCTTGGGTCTTGGAAGGTCCCAAAGCTGCTGGGTTGGGATCCCGTGCCAGGTGGGGGGAGCAGGCTCCCACCATTGCTGACTGCACACAGATCCTTGCTGAGAAGATGAGCTGCCTGAGGTGGTGCCTCCTGGGGGGAGGAGGAGCAATGGGAAGGGTAGGTAGGGGCAAGCAAAGTGAGTCCAGGGCTGTCAATGAAACTATCACACTTGATTGGAACTTTAGATCAACAGGGCAGTGCTGTCCCCCTGCATGGAAATCAAAGGGTCACATTCACATGCAGGGAGAGAGCTGACAAAATGGGTCCTGCTAGTGTGTCAAAAGCTAAGTTTCCCAGTGATGGGATTTCCAGTGGTCCTGAAAGCATAATGAAGTCTTGGCTCCAGCTAAGCCCAGAGAAGGGTGGTCCTCCTGGGACTTACCCTATCCCCTGAGGAGTAGGAAGTTGAGTGAAAGAACCCACCCTGGCAGCTCCTTCACTGAAAACTCAGTTGGGGGAGGTGGCAAGGCAGCACTAGTGCCTGGCTGTAGGAAGGGGCCGGTGTGGGCTCTGGATGGGAAGCCCAGTGGGGTAATGAGAGATGGGAAGAGGAGATAGTGAGGGTCAGGAAGGGGAGAGGGGACAGGAGGGATGGGACACAGGGCCACAGGGCAGGGAACTGTGTCCATAAGAATCAGGCGATGGGGAGCGCTCGATTACAAAGTAGTATTTGTTTGGGGGGGGGGTTCAAGTGCGGCAAAGCAACCTGATTGGCTTCCATCCATCGTGTAGCGTCCTGCAAGTGACTAAACTCGACGAAGGCGAAGCCCCGGCTCTGACCTGGAGACAGCATTCAGATACAGACGCAGTGGGTTAGTCAACAGCTTTGGACACACGGCGTTCCCGGGGGTGGGACCCGAGGGGAGAGGACCAGGGGCAGAGAGGGAAAGGGGAAGAGGAGAAAGGATGAAAAGAAGAGAAAGAAGCAATCAGAGAGAAAAAGACTAGGGGGTGGAAGAGGCAAGGTAGATGGCCAGGAAAGGCAGGAAAGAGGGTAGGGTGACAGAGAAAAATAGAGGAGGACAGAGGTTGGAGTGGGAGAAGAGACATACACACCAACTGGGAAGAGACAGAGAGATGGGGCACAGGCAGACCTGCCCAGTCAGCCTGGGGTGAGAGAGACAGAGAGAAGCAGCTGGAAGGAAAAGGGTACAAGGAGAGATCTACCTCCAGAGAAGGAAAGAGGGGAAGGTGGGCAGGCTGCTGGCTCCATATAGGTCAGAATAAATAACTCAAGGATGGGTCTACCACAAGGCCAGGGGTGCCCAGGAGGGGTCCTGGAATAATAGGTGTTGAATCACAGGAGCAAAAGAGAAGCTGGGCCAGGCTGCTATACAAGGCCAGGAAGGCTCCCAGCCCCTTGGGAACTAGGGGTGATCAGGGACACAATCTCATCTCAGCCTAACAACCGTGCAAGGGAGACAAGCCTTGCTAGGGAGTCACCTCAGGGCCACAGTGACTATAGCCAATCGTCCAGGTCCTCCTAGACAGGAGAATGGTAGCTGGGACTGACCAAGAGGACTTTAAAGGTTAAGAATCAGTGGGTGCCTGGGAGAAGTGCCCAGGGCCATTGAGAGGGCTGCACCTGGGATGCCTCCTGGGGGAGAGAGAGAGAGACCCAGAATCTGTCAGTATGTGGTCTAGTTGGGTTGAAGTAGAGCAAGACCTACATGCAACCAAGAGAGACTCTAGGCCTGGCCAGGGTTGGGACAGGGATTCAGGACTTCAGGCCTCAGCAAAGTATCTCCTTCAGAGGCAATACATAGGGAGGGCTTAGGGGGCATGCTTGATCTCAAAAGAATAATAACCGTTAGGATGCACAGGAGGATGAAATGGTATCAGAGAGAGAGAGAGAGAAGGAGAGAGAAAGAGAGAGAGAAGGAGAGAGAAAGAGAGAGAGATGGAGGTGTGGGGAGGATACTGAAAGATGGAAAGAGAAGCCCAGGCAGAGTGAGGCCCCACTGTGCCTGCCTTGGGGAGCCTGGGCAGAGGTCCTGCAGAGACAACCCCCACCACCACCACCACCCTGCTAATCTCAGGCCAGCTCCAAGCAGCCTGCAAGAGGGAGGGAGGGAACAGATGAGGCCAGAAAGTCCTGGCTGCTGCTTGGGATGTGCCCTTGGAAAAGGGCCATCTGCTGCCTCCCTTTTTGGGACACATGGGTAGGGCCATGTCAGACCTACTTTCTGGTCAAAGATTGTTACCAGAAAATGTGGGGGAGAACAAGGGGCAGGGGAAGGAGAAGAAAGGAGAGGGAAGGGAGTATACTGGGAGGGGTTATCATCTCAGATATTCAGAGTCCCAGAAAGGAGGTACCCTGGAGCCTGGCCCTGGCCCTGCCCACGGGGAGCACTCAGCTCAGCGCAGAGCTGCACCCCCTCCCCAAGAGCCCCACAGAAGAGGCTGCTCACTATAGCTGCAAGGAGTGGGGAGAGAAGAAAAGAGGGTACCCCCCCAAGCTGCCCATTCCCAGCTGGGCAAGAAGGCAGGGGAGGGAAGGAGGCAGAAAAGGCAGAGGCAAGAGGGAGATTCAGAGGCTGAGGCTGGTCAGTGGAACGCAAGGGCACTGGGAACGAAAGCTCACCTGAGGATTTGTTCCGCATCAGCCGGACTTCCCGTGCTTGGACACCATGGGACTGCAGCTGACCTCGAATCTGTACAGGAAGATACAGAGTAGGGCAGGCTCAGCATGAGGGGCTGCTGGGTATCTGAGGCTAGCTGGGGGCCTCTGGACCCCGAGGGATCATTGGTGATATGCACACAGTCTCCTCTGCCTCTTCAGAGCTTTTCTTTTTTTTCCCTGTTCTCCAGTGAGGTTCTATCTTTCAGAGCTTTTCCCTGAATGACAACAGCCCCAGCCGCACACCAGTACCCACTCTTGGCTTTCAACCCCAGACATGCAGAAAGTGAAAAAAGGAGCATAGAGCAAGGTAAAGAATGGTAGCAAGAGGACCCTTGAGGCGGGAGGGTGGACAGAGAAAGGTAAGAGAGCAAGAAAGCCAGCAACTTGAGAAGGGCAGGCAAGGTGATCTGACAAACGACTTGGTGGCAGCCACAGAGGAAAGCTGGGATGCAATTCTTGCCCTTTCCAAGGGGATTACTGCCCCCTCCTCCCCAGCTCGCATTGAAAGAGACCCATGACACAAATACCAATCTGAGGAGGACAGGAGTCTGAACAAATCCCAGCTGTGTACCCTATACCATGAGTCTAGCAGTAACTTAGGGAGGAGACAAAAGGGCGTAGTCATGGGGTTTGGAAAGCTTCCTGGAAGAAGTAGGCTAGAGGGAGCTGCAGAGGCAATTTAGGATTTGGACCAGGTCAGGTAGGATCTCTAGGCCAGTGGGGCCTCTCGTGAAGGACTGGGAGCCTATCCTAGGAACTCTCAGGAAAGAGTCTTCATGCCTCTAGGCCTCAGTCTCCTCATCAGGTTAAACAAATAGATTAGACTTAGACACACACACACACACACACACACACACACGCACGCACGCGGTTGAAAAGGGTAAATACACAGAAGGGCATATCACAGCGGTTCTCAACCTGTGGGTCGCGACCCACAGGAACTGTATTAAAGGGCCATTAAGGGGGCATTAGGAAGGTTGAGAACCACCGGCTTATCAGGACTCCAAATACTAAGGGAAGACTCAGGAAGCAGCAACCATGTGAGCTCTGGGGTTCAGCTGCCCAGAGTCAGACAACAGCTTCTGTTCTCTCTGCCACCCACTGGCTGTGGGACCTAGAGCAAATCACTTCACTGTTCAGTACTTGGTTTCCTCATCCGTACGATGGAATACAGTTTCTTCCCTGCAGGGCCACTATGAGAATTAAATCAGACCTGGCATGTAGCCCATCTTACAATAAATCCTCAACAAATATCACAATAAATCCTCAACAAATATCAGCAATCACCTACTGTCTTACCCTGAACAGGGCAGATGAGCCAGACTTTAGAAGCCCTCACACAGGTGGTATTTTCTCTGCTACAAAATGGGCAGTTAGCAGACTGCAGAGGGGAGTTGATCAGAGAATTCATGGGAAGGAGTAGACCAAGAAGAACTACAGTCAGGGAGGCTAGTAAGGAGGCTATTCTAATAGTCCTCTTGAAGTTTTAATGTCTCCCAGATGTCTGCAGTATGAAAAAGAAACAGGATAAAAGGAAAGAAGATGGTCATTCTCAGTGATCCACGTGGGAAGAAAGAGATAAAAAATTTAAAAAAAAAAAAAAAAGAAAAGAAATAAGGGAGAAAGATGAAAGGCAGAAAACATCATCAAGGCAAACGGTGAAGAGGCTGGGAGCAGCCACCCAAGGCTCTGCGGCCAGGCCAGTGATGAGATTTGATGCAGCAGACAAAAGAGTATAGGGGAGAATGAGAATAAAATTTCAGAAAATCTCATGCCTTCTACCAATGGTTGTAGGGTCCCGGCGTCATCTCTGCCATCAGCAATAGCCCCGGTGAGCAGCTGGCCCTTGATGTACACATGCAGAATGGCTGCACGACCAGCGGAATGTGCAGGACTGTTCTTCTCCCTCCCACACCCACGTCATCACCCCTCAGACAAGCTGGCCTATCTGATACTCCTCCCTCCAGACCAGGAGCCAAAGGGTTCTGCCCACAGAGGACTGACCAGTGCTGGGAAAAAGGAGCTGGTGGGGGAGAAGCGATGAAAGGTGCTGAGGTTGGGAGTGAGGGAGGTGTAGGGAGAAGTTGAGAGCCTTGGAGGAGACCCAGCCTGGCCTCCTGCCTGGGGCCATGGGGGGGCACGTACGTCATCCTCAGTGGCTGCCTGAGGCAGCATCCTCAGCATGACGATGTTACTGGCCTTCTCCTCCTCCTCCTCATCCTCCTCCTCCTCCTCCTCCTCCCCTTGCTCGGTCCGATAGTCCTGGTCCCGATAGTCGCCGTCTCGGGGGAAGCCTGGCGGGCCTGTGGGGCTGTGCCTGTGCCGCCGCCGCCGCCTACGCTGAGTCTCGGAGCCCGGGGAGGCCTCGTAGGAGTCCTGGCCGACAGAATAAGATGAGAGACACCAGACGGGCAGTCAGTCTGGGCGGGCCTAGGGGCTGGCCGCTGGCTCTCTGAGGCAAGCAGGCTCTGAAAGCCAGGGGTGGGCGGACTCCGGCTAAAGGCTCAGACAGGCAGGGTAGGTAGGCCCTGGACTGCAACCCTTCTGGGGCTGAAAGTTCTCCACAAGATACTTTCGGGGCTGCCTTTGAGAAGGTGGGGAAAAGTAAGTAGCAGTACTAGTGTGGGGGAACTTTAGAAGATAGGTGATAAGACACACCTTAAACCTCCTTGGGGCAAGATGGCCTAAAGTTAGCACACCAGACCCTGCCCTTGATTTCTGCCCTCTTCCTTCCCCAGCTGAGCTGGTATGTGCAGAAGTGTTCCTATGCCACCAAAGGCCACACATTTCCTATAGTTCTCAACCTGGATCTGGGCCCTAAGACCAAGCTAGGGGCATAGGAATAGCTTCGATCTCAGCAAGAGGCAGCCAGCAAGAGCTGGTGAAAGTATGAGGGCCACAGACACTCCCCCTCAGCTCCTGATCCTCAGCCTTGGCCAGTCCTCCACCAGTCCCTACCACAAAACAGGCTGTAGTTGCTGCGCTCTTGGTTGTTGCCCAACCCATCCATCCCAGGACTAAGTAGGCCAAGCCTGGGGCCACAACCAGACAGCATAGAAGGAGCCATAGCCAGATACCTCGGTGCTCTGCTCCCACGCTGGCCAGGGCCAATTCAGTGCCCCTATAGACATTTAGACACAGCTTATAGCTGCCACTAGGGAAGCCTGGCTGCCCTCAGCCCCTGTTGCCCCACTAGAGCTAGTGGCTCATTATAGGGGTCTTTGCAATGGGCACTCCAGAGGATAGTGGGTTCCACCCTGCTGCCTGCTTGCTTGGACCAGGGTCTTGACTGCCCTCTCTAACTAAGGCAAAGCTGCTTCTTCCCCTCAGATGGAGGTTCCTTGATGGTGAACATCATGCATCACCCCTCAGCCTAAAGGTAACTACCCAACATAGCACTGGCTTCCCTGTGGGGTCCTTCCCTTCTGCCCAGGGGCTCTGTCATCTCACCACTGAGCATGCCCACGGTTGGCTTCCCAGAGATCCTCAGCTTGTTGCTAGCTATCCAGGGTCCTGCTGCCCTCCCAACCCCAGACGCCGGGTCCCATGGAAGAGGCTCTTCGAGTGTCCCAAGTTGGCTGGGAGCAGGCAGTAAAGGGCTCATAGTCACCACAGGCTTGAACTGAACAACAGGGAAGAAGGGAAAGAGGAGGTGGCCAGGGGCCCTCAGAAGTATAGAGCCAAGCGTGTGGAAGCCAGGGAGACCCAGGCTGGGAGAGGAGCCCTCAGAGAGGAGAGTAGGAACAGGCCCTTCAGGTAGGGCAAAGCAACCGAGTACAGTCTGAAGAGGCACAGGAGTGGAACGCTGCCTGCACACAGCGCTGCAGTCAGTCATACAGGCCCTTCAGGAGTCCTGCCCTTACCTCTGCACTTTGTTCCTCAGATGAATCGTCATAGTCATGCTTGCCCTCCTGGCTGCCATACTCGCGGGGATATGAACGGTAGTCCATGTCCCGGTAGTCGTGGTCTCGGCTGCGGTTCTCCCCACTGTCATCCTGAGAGCGGTCGGTGGCTCCATAGCGGCCAGTTCTGTCACCACGACCACCTCTGGGGAAGAAAGATGGGTAGAGATTAGGGGTTGCCCTTTCTGAAAGGTACAACAGGTAGGGATGACCCTCACCCACCCACTCTCTAGGCCCTCAGGCCCACCCCAGACACAGATGCCTAAATCTTTACCCTACAGGGGAATCTATCTCCCACACCTCTCTCAAATGCAACCCACTTCCCTCTATCCCTCCCCCATCCCTCTGACTCCCTTCATGGGCATCTCGGTTGAGGCCTGGCTGGTCTTCTCACCTTGACCCACACTACCCCAGTTCAGGCTCTATGTCCCAAATCCCCAATGTGATTATTCTCTAAGGCAAAACCAATCAAACATAACCGTCTCACTCCCTTCAAAGCTCCCTCCTTAGTTTCAGGATAAAATACCCAAATGCCTGTCAAGGTCCCACAAGGCCTGTAGAGTCCTGCAGGGCAGGTCCCCGCCAACCCCTCCCCCTCACTGTGTACCATGCCCCTGCCCTTTGTTTCATTGTCACTTTGCTAGCAACAGCACACTCTTTTGTTAAAACTTCTCCTACTGTAATACTTGTAAAATCATCTCAAAGCTGATTTTATCTGCATTTCTTTGGTACGCTAAAAAAAGTACAAGATCATGGTTTCCAGGTTCCATAGGTACTTGGTGCACTACTATATTCCCCAAAGTTTGCATAACTTCTAGTATTCAGTAAGTGTTAGACAATTGTTTTTTGGATAAAATAATAACTAAAAAGGTATTCTAGGTCAGATGTGGTAGCTTACGCCTATAATCCTAACACTCTGGGTAGTTGAGGTGGGTGGATCACCTCAGCTTAGGAGTTGGAGACCAGCATGAGCCAGAGCCAGACCTTCTCTCTAAAAATAGCTGGCTGTTGTGGCAGGCACCTGTAGTGTCGGCTACTTGGGAGGCTGAGGCAAGAGGATCACTTGAGCCTCAGAGTTTGAAGTTGCAGCCGAGCTGTGACGCCATGGCACTCTACCCAAGCAAACGAAATGAGACTCTGTCTCATAAAAAAAAAAAAAAAAGAAAACATGAGCAAGCAAGAAAAAATAGACCCCATAGAAGAATGCTATTACCAAGATTCCAATTATGTTCAGAAACAACACTAGAATGTCCATTAATCAACACCATTCTTTTTTTTTTTTTTTTAAGAGACAGAGTCTCACTTTGTTGCCCTTGGTAGAGTGCCGGGGCATCACAGCTCATAGCAACCTCCAGCTCTTGGGGTTAGGCAATTCTCTTGCCTCAGCCTCCTGAGTAGCTGGGACCACAGGTGCCTGCCACAACACCTGGCTATTTTTTGTTGCAGTTTGGCCGGGACCGGCTTTGAACCCGCCACCCTCGGTACATGGGGCCGGCGCCCTACTTATTACTGAGCTACAGACATCCGCCAAATCAACACCATTCTTAACATTATTCTAGAGACACTAGCTAAAGCAATTAAACAGGGAAAATAGAAAGGGGTTTAAAAGCTGGAAAGAACCTATAATCCTAGCACTTTGGGAGGCCAAGGTTGGAGGATTACTTGATGCCAGGAGCTTGAGGCCAGCCTGAAAAAAATGGTGAGACCTCATCTCTGCTAAAAATAGAAAAATTAGCCAGGCATGGTGGTACGTGCCTGAAGTCCCAGCTACTGAGGAGGCTGAGACAGGAGGATTGCCTGAGCCTAGGAGTTTGAGGTTGCAGTGTGCTATGATGACACCACTGCAACTCTGTCTGAAAACAAAAACGAAGCTAGAAAGAAGACTATAAAATAATACTTGTAGATATGAAGATATGCCTGCAACACCTAAGAGAATTAACTGAAAAATGATTATAAATAATAAGATCAGTAAGGATACTACATACAAAATTAATAGGCAGAAATAAATATTTTGTATTCAGACAACCTGTTTAGGGCCAGGAGAGGTAGCTCCCAACTGTAATCCTAGCACTATGGGAGGCCGAGGCAGGTGGTTTGCTTGAGCTCAGGAGTTGTTGACCAGCCTGAGCCAGAGTGAGACACCATCTCTATAAACAGCTTGCTAGCGCCTGTGGTCCCAGCTACTTGGGAAGCTAAGGCAAGAGCCCAAGAGTTTGAGGTTGCTGTGAGCTATGAGGCCCTGGCACTTTACCAAGAGTGACAAAGAGAGACTGTCTCACCAAAAAAAAAAAAAAGAAAAAGAAAAAGAAAAAGAAAAGAAAAGAAAAAAGAAAGAAAACTTAGTAAAAATAGCAAACTTGGCTCGGCGCCTGTGGCTCAGCAGGCTAAGGCGCCAGCCACGTACACCTGAGCTGGCGGGTTTGAATCCAGCCCGGGCCCGCCAAACAACAATGACAGCTGCAACCAAAAAATGGCCAGGTGTTGTGGCGGGCGACTGCAGTCCCAGCTACTTGGGAGGCGGAGGCAGGAGATTCGCTTGAGCCCAAGAATTGGAGGTTGCTGTGAGCTGTGATGCCACAGCACTCTATCCAGGGTGACAGCTTGAGGCTCTGTTTCAAAAAAAACAATAGCAAACTTAGGCTCAGTGCCCGTAGCACAGTGGTTACGGCATCAGCCACATGTACCAAAGGTGACGGGCTCGAGCCCAGCCCAGGCCAGCTAACCAACAATGACAACTGCCAATAAAAAATAGCCGGATGTTGTGGCAGGTGCCTATGGTCCCAGCTGCTTGGGAGGCTGAGGCAAGAGAACTGCTTGAGCCCAAGAGTTTGAGGTTGCTGTGAGCTGTGACGCTACGGCACTCTACCAAGGGTGACATGGTGAGACTTTGTCTCAAAAAAAAAAAAAAAAAAAAAAAACTTAGCCAGGTATGTGGCAGGCGCCTATAGTCCCAACTATAGGCAAGAGGATTGCTTGAGCCCAGGAGTTTGAAGTTGCTGTGAGCTATGACGCCACGGCACTATACTGAGGATGATGAAATAAGACTCTTGTCTTAAGGCTTGGCGCCCATAGCACAATGGTTATGGTGCCAGCGACATGCACTGAGGGTGGCGGGTTCAAACGCGGCCCGGGCCAGCTAAACAACTGCAACAAAAAAATAGCTGGGTGTTGTGGCGGGTGCCTGTAGCTCCAGTTACTTGGGAGGTAGAGGCAAGAGAATTGCTTAAGCCCAAGAGTTGGAGGTTGCTGTGAGCTGTGACACCACGGCACTATACTAAGGGCAACATAGTGAGACTCTGTCTCAAAAAGAAAAAAAAGGGGGCAGTGCCCATAGCTCAGTCTGCAGGGCACCAGCATCATACACCTAGGATGGCGGGTTTGAACCCGGCCTTGGCCTGCTAAGCAACAGTGACAACTGCAACCAAAAAACAGCCAGGCGTTGTGACGGGCGCCTATAGTCCCAGCTACTTGGGAGGCTAAGGCAAGAGAAGCACTTAAGCCCAAGAGTTTGGGGTTACTGTGAGCTGTGAGGTCAAGGCACTCTACCCAGGTAAACAGCTTGAGACAATGTCTCAAAAAAAAAAAAAAAAAAAAAAAAAACAACAAAGACAACCTGTTTAGAAAACAAAAAGATACAAAGTAGAACTTCATCCAAAAGGTTGAACGCTTAGATATGGGCAATATCTTATAACTATACCTCATATATAGACCAGGATACATTTGAAACAAAGCAAAGTTTTGTTTTGTTTTTTTTGAGACAGAGTCTCAAGGTATCGCCTTGGGTACAGTGCAGTGGCATCATAGCTCACAGCAACCTCCAGGTCAGGCTCAAGCAATCCTCTAGCCTTAGTTTTTCTATTTTTAATAGACATTGTCTTGGGGCAGCACCTGTGGCTCAGTGAGTAGGGCACCGGCCCCATATACCGAGGGTGGCAGGTTTGAACCCCGCCCCGGCTAAACTGCAACAAGAAAATAGCCGGGCGTTGTGGTGGGCGCCTGTAGTCCCAGCTACTGGGGTGGGGAGGCTGAGGCAAGAGAATTGCCTAAGCCCAAGAGCTGGAGGTTGCTGCGAGCTGTGATGCCAAGGCCCTCTGCTGAGGGCGACAAAGTGAGATTGTGTCTCTAAACAAACAACAAAAAAAAGACACTGTCTTGGTTTTGCTCAGGCTGGTCCCAAACTCGTGAGCTCAAGCAATTACCCCTCCTTGGCCTCCTAGAATGCTAGGATTAGAGGCTTGAGCCACTGCGCCTGGCCAGATCAAAGATTTAAATGGAAGAAATGAAACCATAAAAGTAAATAAGAAAACAAAGCATAACTTCTTTATAATCTTGGAATGGGAAAAACTATGGCTCAAATCCAGAAGCCAAAGAAGAAAAGATTATTAAACTCAAGTACATAGAACACTTCTACTTAGAGAAAAAAAAGTCATAAGCCAAAGGGCGGCACCTGTGGCTCAGCGAGTTAGGGCGCCAGCCCCATATGCCGAAGGTGGCGGGTTCAAACCCAGCCTTGGCCGCACTACAAAACAGAAAAATAGCCGGGCATTGTGGCGGGTGCCTGTAGTCCCAGCTACTCTGGAGGCTGAGGCAAGAGAATCACCTAAACCCAGGAGTTGGAGGTTGCTGTGAGCAGTGTGACGCCACGGCACTCTACCGAGGGTGATAAAGTGAGACTCTGTCTCTACAAAAAAAAAAGTCACAAGCCAAGGCAAAAGATGAAACATAAACTGGGAAAAAATACGAGAAAAAGAAATGAACAGAATTCACAGGAAGAATCACAAATGACTTTTTATTTTATTATTATTATTTTTATAGTCAAGAGTCTCACTTTATTGCCCTTGGTAGAGTGCTGTGGCATCAGAACTCACAGCAACCTCCAACTTCTGGGCTTAAGTGATTTATCTTGCCTCAGCCTCCTGAGTAGCTGGGACTACAGGTGCCCACCAGAATGCCTGGCCATTTTTTTGTTGCAGTTTGGCTGGGGCCAGGTTCGAACCTGCCACCCTCGGTATATGGGGCCAATGCCCTACCCACTGAGTTACAGGTGCTGCCCAGTATTTTATTATTATTTTTAATTTTTTTTTTTTTTTGTAGAGACAGAGTCTCACTTTATCACCCTCGCTAGAGTGCCGTGGCGTCACACAGCTCACAGCAACCTCCAGCTCCTGGGCTTAGGCGATTCTCCTGCCTCAGCCTCTCGAGTAGCTGGGACTACAGGTGCCCGCCACAACGCCCGGCTATTTTTCTGTTCTGCAGTTCGGCCAAGGCCTGGTCTGAACCCGCCACCTTCAGTATATGGGGCCGGCGCCCTACTGGATGAGCCACAGGTGCTGCCCTATTATTTTTAATTTTTAAAATTTATTTATTTATTTATTCTTGAGACAGTCTCAAGCTGTTACCCTGGGTACACTGCTGTAGCGTCATAGCTCACAGCAACTTCCAACTCTTGGGCTCAAGTGATCCTCCTGCCTCAGTTTTTCTATTTTTAGTAGAGACGAGGTTTCACTCTTGCTCAGACTGGTCTCGAACTTGTAAAGGTACTCTATCCACCCATCTTGGTCTCCCAGTGTTATAGGCGTGAGCCACTGTGCCCCGCCAAATGATTTGTATTTTGAAAGATGCTCTATCTCACTCATAATGAAAGATGAAAATTAAAACTACAATGGATAGACTATTTTAAAACACATTTAAATTTTTATTTTTGTATCTTTCCCCCTGAATTGCTTTTTGTTTTTCTGAGACAGGGTCTCACTCTGTCACCTAGGCTGGAGTGCAGTGGCATGATCATAGCTCACTAAAGCCTTACTCTCCTGCCTCAGCCTCCCAAGTAGCTAGGACTATTGACTCACACCACCAAGTCCAAGTAATTTTTTTTTTCCTTTTTTTGCAGTTTTTGGCTGGGGTTGGGTTTGAACCCGCCACCTCTGGTACATGGAGCTGGCACCCTGCTCCTTGAGCCACAGGCACCGCCCAGCAGGTAATTTTTTTTTTTTTTTTGTAGAGACAGAGTCTCACTTTATCACCCTCGGTAGAGTGCGGTGGTGTCACACAGCTCACAGCAACCTCCAACTCCTGGGCCCAGGTGATTCTCTTGCCTTAGCCTCCCAAGTAGCTGCGACTATGGGTGCCCGCCACAACGCCCGGCTATTTTTCTGTTTTGCAGTTCGGCTGAGGCTGGGTTTGAACCCGCCACCTTCGGTATATGGGGCCGGCGCCCTACTTGATAAGCCACAGATGCTGCCCCCAGCAAGTAATTTTTTAAAAAACAATTTTTTGGAGGGGACTGAGCACAATGGCTCACATCTATAATCCCAGCACTTGGGAGGCCTAGGTGGGTGGATCGCCTGAGCTCACAGGTTCGAGACAAGCCTGAGCCAGAGGGAGACTTAGTCTCTAAAAATAGCCAGGCATTATGGCGGGCTACTGTAGTTCTAGCTACTTGGGAGGCTGAGGCAAGAGAATCGCTTACGCCCAGGAGTTGGAGGTTGCTGTGAGCTGTGATGCCACAGCACTCTACCCAGGGCAATAGCTTGAGCTCTGTCTCAAAACAAAACAAAACAAAACAAACAAACAAACACAAATTTCTATTTTTCCCTTTCTATACTCTCTTCTTTGGAAGCAAGTCCCCAAGACCAGTCCATACTCAAGAGGAGGGGACTTAACCTCTACTTCGTATAGGGAGGAACATCTACATTATTTGGGATTATTAGTTATAATCATTATATATAAATTATAAAGGATTACACTTGTAATTATAATGATTACTAAATAATAATTATTATTCTTACTAAATAATATTTATTTTAAATTCTTCCATAAGGAAGATTTATGATAGAACATTTTTAACCTAATGGATCTGCAAAAGTCCAAATGTTTGACAACAAAGTCTACTGGCAAAGGCTGTCTGGCAGGAGTAAAAATGGAACAATTTCTATGAAGGGGAATTTGGCCAGCCAAAAACTGCAAAAGAAAAAAAAGAAGAAAGAAATCTATATATCCTCTGACCCACAACTCTGCTTTTGGGAACTTAATGTACAGATACACCTGCACATGTACAAAAATGTTATTCATTGTGGCACTGTTTTTGTTTTTTTTTTTGAGACAGAGTTTCATTTTGTCGCCCTCGGTAGAGTGCCGTGACATCACAGCTCACAGCAACCTCCAGCTCTTGGGCTAGGGCGATTCTCTTGCCTAAGCCTCCTGAGCACCTGGGACTACAGGCGCCCGCCACAACGCCCGGCTATTTTTGTTGTAGTTACCAGTGCTGTTTTAGCTGGCTGAGGCCGGGTTCGAACCCATCACCCTTGGTATATGGAGCTGGCACCCTACCCACTGAGCAACTCTGGCACTGTTTTAAAAAATGCCTGTAATCCTTGCACTCTGGAAGGCTGAGGAAGGTGGATTGCTTGAGTTCAGGAGTTTGAGATCAGCCTGACCAAGAACAAGACCTATTCTTTACTAAAAACAGAAAAACTAGCTAGGTATTGTGGCAAACGCCTGTAGTCTCAGGTACTTGGGAGGCTGAGGCAAGAGGATGGCTTGAGCTCAAGAAGTTGAGGTTGCTACAAGCTATGATGATGCCACAGCACTCAACCCAGGGTGATAGAGTAAGACTCTGTCTCCAAAAAACCCCAAGAAACCAAAAATAAAAATATACATAAACCTCTTAAATAACTTTTCTGCCAAAAATTCCCAAGTATTAGAAAAATCCAAACTGAGAAACATTCTACAAAAAAATACAAAAAACCAAAAAAAAACAAAACCTGACTTTAAAACCTGTCAAGGTCATAAAAAACAAAGAAGACTGAGTAACTGCTCCAGATTAAAGAAGACTAAAAATACAAAATAGCACAATGTAATATATGATCTTAGATTGGAGAATGGATCTGGGAAATCCAGCTATAAAGGACATTATTGGCTAGGCACACGTGGCTCATGCCTATAGCCCCAGTACTTTGGGAGGCTGAGGCAGGAGGATCCCTTGAGGCCAGGAGTTTAAGACCAGCCCTGGCAACATGGCAAGACCTCATCTCTAATAAAAAACAAACAAACAATAGCCAGCATGGTGGCATTTGTCTGCAGTCCTACTGTGAAAGGCTGAGGCAGGAGTATCACTTGGGCCCAGGCAACAGAACAAGACCCAATCTCTAAAATCAGAAAACAGCAAAAAGAAAGGATATTACTGAGACTAATGATGACATCTGAATATGGGCTTTCTAGGAAATAAAAGTATCGTATCATTGCCAAATTTCCTGATTTTGGTAAATATACTATGGTTATGGAAGAGAAAGTCCTTGTTCTTACGACATACATGCTGCTGGATTTAAAGGGCCAGATCTGCTACTAACTAAAATTCAGAAAAAACATACTGTGGCTGGGCACGGTGACTCATGCTTGTAATCCTAATATTCTGGGAGAACAAGGCAGGCGGATTGCTTGAGCTTGGGAGTTCAAGACCAGCTGGAGCAAGAGCGAGACCCCATCTCTACTAAAAATAGAAAAACTAGCCAGGCATAGTGGGAGGTGCCTGTAGTCTCAGCTACTTGGGAAGCTGAGGCAAGAGGATTACTCAGGCTCAAGAGTTTGAGGTTACTGTGAGATATGATGATGCCACAGCACTCTACCCAGGGCATCAGAATGAGATTCTATCTCAAAAAAGAAAAAAAAAAAAAAACCTGTATTTTCATTTATTCAGACTTTTATGCCCTTTACACAAATTTTAAAATATTCTCCATACAGATCTTGGATGAGATGATTACTTACAAAGATGACAAATTTCCCCAAATTAATATAGAAATTCAAAGAAATACTGGCCAAAATTCCTAAGTGTTTTTGAGGGATGTGATAAAAATTTCATATAAACCTCCACAAATGGTTAAGTCAACTTTGAAAAGTAAAAGTAAATAGGGAGCTATTAAGACATTCTATAAAGCCCTAATAGTAAAAGTAAGGTTCTGACACAAGAATAAGCAAATAGACCAATGGAACATATTACATCACTCAAGATGGAGTCATGTACACGAGGGAACTTGAAATCAGGTGAGGTAACACAAAACAACAGAGAAGGAATGGACTATTTAGGAGGGCGGCTGGAAAAACCGCCTACTATATGGAGCAAAATAAAACCTGAATCTACCTTATACCATATTCAAAAATGGACTCTAGATGTATTAAAGACCTGAATGCAAAAGATAAAACTTCAGATTGAAAGAATTTTTGTGATTTGGGATGGTAAAATGGAAGATTCTGAAAGCACAAATTACAAGGCAAAAAGAGTGATGACTTTAGCACATCAAAATTAAGAACAAGTTTCCATTCTCAGGGGACCTGTTAGATAGGCACAACCCATGGTGCCCTTGGCGCCAACTGGAAGCAAAGCACTAATATACAAAATACAGAAGATCTTAAAAGCACAGCACAGAGTAACAGAAAGTTTGGAAAAGCAGAACAAAGACTTTAGTACTATGCCATTTATGTAAAGTGAAAACACAAACACTCAAAACAACACTACATATTTTAGAAGGATACATATCAAATAGGGCAGAGCAGCTACTCATAGAGGTCGGAGTTGGGAATAAAAATGAAAAAATAAACAGAGCAAGAGAAGGCCTTGTGCTGACCTAGGATAAAAACTTACTTTGGAGGCCGGGCGCGGTGGCTCATGCCTGTAATCCTAGCACTCTGGGAGGCCAAGGTGAATGGATTGCCTGAGCTCACAGGTTCGAGACCAGACTGAGCAAGAGTGAGACCCTGTCTCTAAAAATAGCCGGGCATTAACCCGGCATTGTGGTGGGCGCCTGTAGTCCCAGCTACTCGGGAGGCTGAGGCAAGACACTTGCTTAAGCCCAAGAGTTTGAGGTTGCTGTGAGCTGTGACACCATGGTACTCTACTGAGGATGACATAGTGAGACCCTGTCTGGAAAAAAAAAAAAAATAGCTGGGTGTTGTGACAGGCACCTGTAGTCCCAGCTACTCAGGAGGATGAGGCAAGAGAATCACGTGAGTCCAAGAGTTAGAAGTTGTTGTGAGCTAAGGAAGCCACAACACTCTACCCAGGACGACAAAGTGAGACTTTATCTCAAAAAAACACAAAAAAACCCACCTACTTTGAACTGGAAAATATGATTAACTCAAACCTCTGTACTTGATGACTTTCAAAAGCCAAAAGAAAGGCAGTGGCTTTGGTAATAAAATCTGAACAAAGTACATACTCATATGTCACTTACTCAAACTCAGAGCTGCTAGTGAATACTGACCAAAATCAAATGCCTTTCAAAAGACATTTGTAGGCTTGGCACCCATAGCACAGTGGGTATAGGACCAGCCACATACACCAAGGCTGGAGGGTTCAAGCCCGGGCGGGGCCAGCTAAACAACGACAACTGCAACAACAAAAAATAGCTGGCATTGTGGCGGGCACCTGTAGTCCTGGCTACTTGGAAAGTTGAAGCAAGAGAATCGCTTAAGCCTGAGAACTGGAGGTTGCTGTGAGCTGTGTCGCCACAGCACTCTACCAAGGGCAACATAGTGAGACTCCGTCTCCAAAAAAAAAGAGGCTCAGCACCTGTAGCTCAGCTCAGCAGCTAGGGTGCCAGCCACATATACTTGAGATATAATGGAAGATTCTGAAAGCACAAATTACAAGGCAAAAAGAGTGATGACTTTAGCACATCAAAATTAAGAACAAGTTTCCATTCTCAGGGGACTTATTAGATAGGCACACCCTATCTCAAACCTCTGTACTTGAGGCGGGTTTGAATCCAGCCCAGGCCTGCCAAACAACAATGATGACTACAATCAAAAAATAGCTGGGCAGGGTGGCACCTGTGGCTCAGGGAGTAGGGCGCCAGCCCCATATACCAGAAGTGGTGGGTTCAAACCCAGCCTCAGCCAAAAACTGCAAAAAAAAAAAAAATAGCTGGGCATTATGGTGGGCACCTGTGGTCCCAGCTACTTGGGAGGCTGAGGCAAGAGAATCGCTTAAGCCCAAAGAGTTTGAGGTTGCTGTGAGCTGTGATGCCACAGCACTCTACTGAAGGCGACATAGTGAGATTCTGTTTCAAAAAAAAAAAGACATTTGTAAAGAAGGTCAAGACTGAGTAACAATAGATGATAACCCTATCTCCAATTTGGGCTCATTTTCAGAAAACAAAATTTTATAAGTCCACATTTTTAAAAGGTTTGGTGGTAGAGGAAACTCTTTGTAAGACATTTTTTTTTTTTGTAGGACATTTTTAAAATTATTTTCTCCCCATCCATTTTTTTTTAAAAAGACATAAGGCCTCACTTTGTCACCCATGCTGGAGTGCAAAGGCCTGATCACAGCTCATTGGAGCCTTCAACTCCTGAGTTCAAGTGATCCTCTTGTCTCAGCTCCCAAGTAGCAGGACTACAGACACATTCCACCATGCCCAGCTATTTTTATTTTTTATTTTTTTGTAGAGACAGGGTCTTGCTTGCTGGTTTATCGAACTCCTGGCCTCAAGTGATTCTCCTGCCTTGGCTTCCCAAAGTGCAAGGATCACAGGTATCAGCTACCCCACTTGGCCTTAAATCTACTGACTCCTAACAGAGGCTTTCTGGGAGAGCTGGATCTGCTTTCCTAGGCAACCTTAAAATGTCATGGCTAGATTACCTGCCTCAGGATCATTTGGAGTGACCAACCAGGATGATGGTGAGAGATCACTGAATTTTACCTAGGATCTCTGCATTTTTATCCAGCATCCCAACTGTTTCTTCTCCATACCAGATTTGAAAAAATAGTATCTCAATTTCAAGACAAGTATCAAGCCGACTTTAGCCCACCATGTCCTTGGCACTCCCACTATCTGATCTGGCTTGTCTCATACTCGTCCTGTGCAAATTCCTTACTCCCATTCTGAAGGCAGCACTCCCTAACATCTCTCAAACCCCAGGCTATAGCCCCAACTTGGATCACAGCCTCCCCTTCTCCTATTGCTCCTCCAGAGACTATTTACATGGTGAAAGACACCATACACCTACCAGGGTCACCCAAGCTGGAAACCTGGGCATCAGCCTTGACTCCTCCCCCTCAATCCTTTCTCACCCTGGACATCCAACCATGGTACCCAGCAAGTTGTTTTGTAATCACTTTTAAATTGTGAGGTCTAATTTGTGAGACCCTGAGTACCCAAGAGGCTGAAATCTTATGTCTCATTCATCACTGCACTCCGACAGATCCTGGCTCACAACAGGTACCAAATACAAGTCTGCTAAAGAGGAACCAATCATGTGCAGTGCTATTTCCTCTGCCCAGAAGCCTCCTACTAGCAGCTTCCTGGATTGATTCTCACACGGGCATAAGCCTGGGCTGCTTGGAAGGGGTGGGAGCAGATAACTCACCGTCTTTCATACTCCATGTCCTGATAGGGCCTGCGGGGGCTGTTGGGGCCTCTCCTCAGCCGCTGGCTCCGTTTCACTTCCCAGCCACCCCCACTGTTGCCACCATGATCTGCCAGCCTGAGTGATGCCTCCTGCAGGGACTCTGGGAAGAGCAGAAGGAAGAAAGGGATCAAGGTAGTTGGGGCAGAGAGGGACTCCCTGAGAAACCTTTGTTGTCAAGGCTCTCTGCTGTTCCTCAGCCTAGAGATGTTTTTTTAACTCTCTGTGCTCCTATGGATCATAGTGGGAAGACAGCCCCTCCTTGGTCTGCTCCTTCCTTTCCACACAAACATGAGGTTAGAGCCCACTACTCTAGAAAACATCAAGGCCTTCACCAGACAGGGGTATCTTGTAGGTGGTGGGTCCACCATTGTGTGATCAGAACTTTGCCGCTAGAGTCTAGTAGACAAGTTCAAGCCTGGGGCTGCCTGCCTGTAGGGCTGTCAGTGCTGAATGACTTGCCGGAGATTAGGCACATTAGGTAAGACTTCACAACAATGGGAGTCCCAGGCACTCACTAGGCTCCTTTCCTGAGCCCCCAAGATACCATTTCATCCTCCCAACAAAATGCTGGCTGCCCCCTATAAGGCAACAAAAGATCATGCTTGGGTGTGTGTGTGAAGGGGCTAACTTGGCAATGGGACAGCAGCCACTTCCCTCAACTCCTGGCCAATATAGCCTTGGCCCTCACATGGCAACTGGCTCAGCCCTGAGCCCTGTCTCTTAGGTGCAGCAGGGTCCCAAAGTGGCTTTTTCCCTGGCGCTTTGAGTCCAAGTTTTCCAGAGGCAAAAGTGGTTCTTCTGGAGGCTGTTCTGAACCACTGTGCTCTTCTGCTGGGAAGAAGGGACAGTCACCTCATCCAACCCTGGGGGTGCCATGAGAACTAAGGAAGTCTTGAGAGCCCTGTGACCCAGCCAGGGATCAGGATGAATCCCACAAGCTTCAGGCTCCACCCTCTGAAGAGCAATCAGGGAAAGCCAGGACTGTGCCCAACACTAGGTTGCCACCACGCCTTTCCTCCATGTACCTACACACACACACACACACACACACACACACACACACACCAATTTTCTCTTCCTCCTAAAGCCACAGGAAACCAGAGTAACCTGCTCCCAGATGGATAGTTATAATCACAACCAGGGGCCCCAGCAGCTGAGAGTCAGGTAAAAAACCCTCAAAAGACACTGGCAAAGGGTCCAGAGTCACAGACACAAGACTCAATTGGGTCAAAATCACAGAAGCAATACACAGTAAAGGCCATAATCACACACTGAGCTCCCTTTCAGTGGATGAGCATCAGTGTCACACGTAAGAACTCCTCAAAAGACGGAACAGTAAGTCACACATACATTCTTTGCACCCCCCCTCCCCACACAATAAATGGGTTAGGGCCAGTAACAAGACAGCCGCCCTCCCCACCCCTGTGTCATGGATAAGGACCAGAGTCACGGACACACATCTCAAGGATAAAGACCAGAGTCACACATTCTTCCTCTGCCTCTTCCACCCCACGAATAGGGACAGAACCACAGAACATTCCCCCGTGTACAGATAACCACCAAAGTAACAGAGTAGCCAGCATACCCCCTTCCCTATGGTTAAAAACCGAAGTCGCAGACACCTGCCTCCCCATGGATAAAGTTCGGAGTAGCGGACACAGTAGCCCACTTCCATCTGTCCCTCCCTTCCCCCAATCTGCGTGCACCCATCCCGTGTCCCAATGGCGCACGCGCCTTTGCTCTCTCTCTCTCTCTCTCTCTCACACACACACACACACACACACACACACACACACACACACACACAAAGACACCCCCTTTCCCAGGTTCAGACTATGCACACGCAACACTCAGTTCCATGCAACTCGCGGCCCGTAGTCCGCCCTCGCGCCGCCTCTATGCACCTCCCACCCGCCCCAGGCCCCTTACCTCCGCCCCCACGACCAGCGTCGACGCTCACCTTCTCGGCCCGGGCTGTCAAGTGAGGGCTCCCAGACATCACCTCAACCCGCCGCCTCTTCCTCAACTCCCAACTCAGCCGGAGCAGGTGTGTGGAACAAGCAAGTCCGAGAATGGAGGCAGAAGGGAGGAAGGTGAGGGGAGAAGTGCCAAGAGCGCTATCCTCCTAGGGAAGTCCACTGGCTGCTTACTCCCGGCCGGCCGCAGTCACCAGCACAAAATGGCGACGAGAAGGGAGCCGGCGTTCCGGCCACCATCCACCTACTAAGGGAGCGCGCTCTGGCTGGCTTTGCCGATTGGTTGCTGCGTACTGTTGGCCATCCCTGGCCTCCTTTGATTGGCAAGCGTATGCCACCTCCCTTGTCCCTGAGAGGGCCCCGCTAGTGGAGAAAAAGAGTAGCTATTGGCCAATCCAGCAAGGCCCGCTTTTTAGATCGACTTCCTTTGAAGATGAAAGACTAGCCGGAAGCTTCACTTCTTTCTCCAAAGGGCAAGGGAAATCTCTGAGCAGTTGGCTGGGAATTGCGTCCACCCAAACGCCACCGCTTTCTTTCTATCAAGGAAATGAGGAGACCTATCAATAAGAGATTTCTCAGTTTGATCCCGCGAGGCCATGACAACGGGAGTGAGAGGACTCCTGAACGCCCCACCTCATTCGAAAACCAAATCAGACTAGGGACCTATTTAGTGTGATGGGGGCGGAGCGATAATTATCGCGCTGGGGCCAACTGCATCTGCGCACAGTCCCATTTCCGTCTCCGCCCCGAGACCCTGCAGCACAATCTGTAATGGCGGCTGGATTATTAGGTTTGTCCGCTCGCCGCCTTTTGGTGGCAGTGGCGACGCGAGGGCTCCCGGCTGCCCGCGTTCGCTGGGACTCTGGCTCCTCCAGAGCTGTGGTCACCCCGTCCTCTGTGGCGGGAAAGCGGCCGCCGGAACCGACCATACACTGGCAGGAGGACCCAGAACCCGAGGACGAAAACCTCTATGAGAAGGTGAGAGGGAGGGGGAACGGAACACCGTAAGGTCATTCAGGAACCGGCAGAGGAGGCGCGTAGAGGACGTTCTTAGACGACTGAGGATGACTCACTGGCTAAATCTTCGAAAACTTGGGAATTTTACCAGCTGTTTTCCTCCTTTGTCGCTTGATTTCGGTCCAGGGCCAGAGGTGGGATTGGCTTTATTTTGCAGACAGAACTCAAACTTTAAGTGCGCGGCGCTCAAAACATCTGAGAAGTAATGTAGTATAATAACGATAATACTAAACGCTGATACGGCATTTGCTTAGTGCCATCTGTGTTTTAAACCCTTTATGTACATTAACGCGTCCTCAAAACAATCTAATTTTAAGGTAGGCACTACTATTTGTTGTACCCATTCTACAGATGAGGAAACTGAAGTACAGAGATGTTAAGCTCACGTAACTGAATCCATGTTGGAACCGATATTTGAATTTAGGGCTACAGATCTGCTGTGCTGTATAAATAGCAAAGACTGTGATGTCAGGAGGCGGGGTTGGAATCCAAGCACTGACACTGACACTTACCCACCTGTGTGGCCTTGGGTAAGTAGCTTAACCCCTTGGTACCTCAGTTTCTTTGTCTGTAAAATGGGAAAAGTAATAGGACACCGTCTAAAAAGTAAAATACTGCACACCTGCCTCATGTAATTGAGTCAAAACGGTCAGAACAGCTGGCACTTCATAAGTACTCAGCATTAGAAAGTGTCTTATTATTGCCATGTTCCACCTCACTGAGATATTGTGAAGTTTGTGTATGTGAAAAATCCTGGTACCCAGTAAGTATTTCATCAATACTAACCTCTGGCAAATAAAGGGCTTGGATATATAGAATGCTTATTTATTTGTTCATTCTGTAAATATATATTGAGGGCCTATTGTATGCCAGGAGTAGTTCAGGGCCCTAGGGATACAGTGGTGTGGAAATCAGATAAAGCCTATGCTGTCATAGAGCTTACATGATCGTGGGGAAGACAGAAAATAAATAGGTGAAATACTAGAAAACAGTAGTATAAAGTAGGCCAATCTGCTCATGCCCTGTAATCCCAGTGCTCTGGAAAGCTGAGGAGGGGAGGATTCCTTGAAGCCAGGTGTTTGAGACCAGCCTGAGCAACATAGCAAGACCCTGTCTCTACAAAAAAAAAAATGTAGAATAATAGATAATAATATAAGATAATGTGATACAGAAGGTCTAGGGGTATTACTTTGCTAAACAAATAAATGCTAGAAAGAAAGTTAAGCAGGATAAGTGGGTGGAGAGTGACTTGGGTGTAGGGGGCTATTTTATCAGGTTACACTATAAGAAATTGCCAATATGCAAGCATTTTTGACCTATAAAAATCGCAGTTTCTTGTGATTCAACTTAATAGAGTGACTCGGGAATACCTTCTAAAGGAAGTGGTGAGGAAGTCAAAACCTTCAATGAGGAGACAGATCCAGTCATGACTAGATCTGGGGGAAAGGCTTTTCCAGGCAGAGGGAACAGCAAGTACAAAGGCCCTGTAGTGGGAAGGAGCTTGATGGGTCCTAAGAATAGAAAGAGTTTACTGAGGGAGGGGAAATTGAAGACCAGGTTATGCAAGGCCTACATAAGGCTTTGTGCAGCAGCAGGAAGCCCTCACTAACTTCTCTCTCCACAGAACCCGGACTCCCACGGTTATGACAAGGACCCTGTTATAGATGTCTGGAACATGCGGGTTGTCTTCTTCTTTGGCTTCTCCATTGTCATGGTCCTTGGCGGCACCTTCGTGGCCTATCTGCCTGACTACGGGTGCGTGGGGCGTCTGAGAGAGTGGGATGCATAGGTGTAGAGGCAGGATGGAGGTTGAAGGGGACTGCCAGGAATTTTGTCCCAGTACCATGGGGGAATGGGGAGCTAATATGGGGGATTAGTGTCCAGTGAAGCTCCCTCAACGTGTACCCTTGCTGCTGCCTTCAGGATGCAGGAGTGGGCCCGCCGGGAAGCTGAAAGGCTTGTGAAATACCGAGAGGCCAATGGCCTTCCTATCATGGAATCCAACTGTTTCGACCCCAGCAAGATTCAGCTGCCGGAGGATGAGAACTGACCAGTTGTTGAGTGGGACTCAAGAAGCAACACCTTCCCCACCCCTGCCTGTCATTCTGTCTTTTCAAAATGCCTAATTAAAGGGACTGCAAGTCTTAACTGGCTAGTATTGATTTTGTTGTGAAGGGGCCGTGGGGGTGGGGGTGTTAGAAGCCTTTAAAGGGCTACTACAGCCTTTCTTGCATGTTCTGGTTGTCTGTTGCTATGTAACAAATACCCTAAACTTAGTGGCTTAAAGCCACAATTCATTATTATCTCTCATGGTCCTGTGCGTTGACTGGGCTAAGCGAGGTGGTTCTTCTTGGGGTCTTAGGTAGTGGCAGTTACATGCTGGCTGTGGCTGGATGTCCAAGATGGCTTCTTCACTTACATGTCTAGCACTTTAGTCTTCTCCCAGTTGGCCTCTGTCTAGCGGAGTAGCCTCATCTTCTTAATGCAGTGGCTCAAGGGTCCTCTGGATTGTGCTATAGCATATAGGAGGAAATTAATGGCAGCCATCTCGAGAGCCAAGCTACCTCGCTGTCACTTCCTGTTTGAAGAGAGGCCCAGGTAACCTAGGATTTAGGACAGAAGGTCTATTGCTGAAGGTTGGTTTTTGTCTCCCTCCTTGTCTTTGCAGCTCTGTGTGCTTTGGGGGTTTTGCCTCTATCATATCTTGGTGAGTCTGGATACCTCTCTATTCCCTTCTGCCCCAAATCTGGATGGTCTAACTCAAGATACACATCTCTGTGTGTATGCATGTTTGACTGTTTCTTGCCCTGCCTCCTTCCCTCTCTGTCTTCCCGTGTCTCAGCAAGAAGTCTTCCCCCACCTCTCCTTTCTGTAAGTAAGCTGTCTCTTTTTCTTTTTTTTTTTTTTTGAGACAGAGCCTCAAGCTGTCACCCTGGGTAGATTGCTGTGGCATCACAGCTCACAGCAACCTCCAATTCCTGGGCTCAAGCGAGTTTCCTGCCTCTGCCTCCTAAGTAGCTGGGACTACAGGCACCCGCCACAATGCCCGGCCATTTTTTGGTTGCAGCCGTCATTGTTGTTTGGCGGGCCTGGGCTGGATTCGAAACCCGCCAGCTCAGCTGTACGTGGCTGGCGCCTTAGCCCATTGAGCCACAGGCGCCGAGCCTGTAAGCTGTCTCTTTATACTAGGGTCCTGCTCACAGTCTGGCAGATTGGAGTAGGGGACTGGCTCTGGCTCTGGCTGTGTTTGTTTCTTTCTAGGGCATCTCTGTTGAATCCAAGCTTTAGACCTCCACACTCCTGGCATCTCTGCCCTCTCCTTGGTGGCCCTCCTTCTACAACTCACAAATCCCTACCTCACATTGTTATTACCATCTCTGTGCTTCTCTCCACTTGGGGCTTCAGAGGGCATAGGAGCCCCCAGACACTGGCTAGTGGAAGAATTCTGGCCTGCTGGACTCCCTATCAGGAGTGATGCTCTGCTTCTAACTCCTGAGTCCTGGGGGAGCCCTGGTACACTTGTGTATGGCTGAGGCAGGAGCTATATCCACAAGAGCCTTCTTATAGGTGAGGAGAACCTTGAGTGCTTCTCCCCAGTGCTTCCTTGGGCCAGTCTCCTAACTAAAGGGTAGGCCATAAAGCAGAGGAGTAATGTGGAAAGGGAGCACTCTCCACCTTCCAGCCTGCAGTTACTGGGACTGTGGACGCGAAAGGGGCATGCTATGCCAGCTACCAAGTCCTTGAGTACATTGGCGTATATAATGAAGGTCAGCCTGTGGCTCAGAGAGCACATTCCCCCCCACTTACTATCCACTAGGATGTAAGCTTGGGTATTCAGGTACGTTGTGTTCACTTAGAGTACTGATTGACACGCGCAGGTAACATCCCCTACCTATCTATGTCTTCAGGCTTATATAGCTCCTGAGGATAAACACTTCCCATTCCCCTTACTCTGCTTCATCAGGCTCTCAAGAAACCCATTCTGGGCTGGGCGCGGTGGCTCACACCTGTAATCCTTGCACTTTGGGAGGCCGAGGTGGATGGATTGCTTGAGCTCAGAAATTTGAGACTAGCCTGAATAAAACCGAGACCCTGTCTCTACTAGAAATAGAAAAAATGAGGCAAGAAGATCACTTGAGCCCCAGAGTTGGAGGTTGCTGTGAGCTATGATGCCATAGAACTCTATAGGGCAACAGTCTCAAAAAAAAAAAAAAGCCTCCATTCTGGTCAAAAAAAAAAAAAAAAAAAAGGCTGCAGTTAGACCAAACCCTAAAATCCATGCCTCTGTCCCCCATTCTGACCTCAACAATATTACCTTCCCTTGCCTCTCTGGGGCCCAGACACACTGGCTGGCTGCCTCTTTTTTTTTTTTCACCGAAGTCGGAGTATAGTGGCTGAAGCAGAGGATCGCTTCAGCCTCCAGGGTAGCTGGACTACCAGCATGCACCACCATGCCCAGCTAATCTTTCTATTTTTAGTAGGGACCGGGTCTTGCTCTTGTTCAGGCTGGTCTTGAACTCTTGAGCTCAAGCAGTCCCCTTGCCTCGGCATCTCAGAGTGCTAGGATTATAGGCATGAGCCACTGCGCCTAGTATAGAGTGCTGGAATTGCGGACAAGCCACTGCTTCCAGCCTGCCTGCTTTTTAGTTGGGGGATTAAAATGTACATACAGGCTCGGCGCCTGTAGCTTAAGTGGCTAAGGTGCCAGCCACATATACCTGAGCTAGTGGGTTTGAATCCAGCCTGGGCCCCTCAAACAACAACAAACAACAATGACGGCTGCAACCAAAAAATAGCCAGGCATTGTGGCGGACACCTGCAGTCCCAGCTACTTGGGAGGCAGAGGCAGAAGAATTGGTTGAGCCCAGGAGTTGGAGGTTGCTGTGAACTGTGATGCCACAGCACTCTACCCAGGGTGACAGCTTGAGGCTCTGTCTTAAAATAAACAAATAAATAAAATGTACATACAGGTTGGGCGGTGGTTCACACCTGTAAGTAATCCTAGCGCTCTGGGAGGATGAGGTGGGTGAATTGCTTAAGCTCACAAGTTTGAGACCAGCCTGAGCAAAAGTGAGACTCCGTTTCTACTAAAAAGTAGAAAAACGGAGCCAAGAGGATTGCTTGAGCCTGAGTTGGAGGTTGCTGTGAGCTATGATGCTTTGGCACTCTACCCCGTGGGTGAGACTCTGTCTCAAAAAAATAAATAAATAAAATGTACATACAGAAAAGTAAAGCTCATTTAGCTCTTCCTCGGCCCTACCTACATAATGGCAGACATCTCCTATTCGGCATCATGGCTGCCCTCAGACCCCTTGTGAAGCTGAAGATCATCAAAAATAGGACCAAGAAGTTTCTCTGGCACCAGTCAGACTGATATTTCAAAATTAAGCGTAACTGGCGGAAACCCAGAGGTATTGACATCAGGGTTGGGAGAAGATTCAAGGGCCAGATCTTGATGCCTAACATTAGTTACGGGAGCAACAAGAAAACAAAGCACAGGCTCGGCACCTGTGGCTCAACGGGCTAAGGTGCCAGCCACGTACACTTGAGCTTGCAGGTTCAAATCCAGCCCGGCCCGCCAAACAACAATGATGGCTGCAACCAAAAAATGGCCAGGCATTGTGGCGGGCGCCTGTAGTCCCAGCTACTTGGGAGGCGGAGGCAGGAGACTCGCTTGAGCCCAGGAATTGGAGGTTGCTGTGAGCTGTGATGC